>JAUCMS010000044.1:15211925-15267360 GCA_032357445.1 Enteromius radiatus
AAATGCTACAATGTATCATTTGTTGCCCTTGGTCCGGACCAAATGAACCGAACCACAGATGTGAAAGCACCCTTAAATACCATCAGACAACTTCAATAGGCTAAAGGTCATATATGCCAATAAAATGGAATTGCATCACCCACCTTGCCACAATATATATATATATATATAAAAACGTATATGCATTGTTCAGCATATTTTAGAGGATTATGTTTTCAGTGTTGTCTCAAAGCAATCGCCATGATTGTGTATGGCCACAAAAACACAATAGTGAGATAAATGAAACTCGACACAATGTGAAACTCTTTCTGTTAGGATTTAAATGGATTGAAATGTCATTCACTCGTTTACATGTTCTTATTATGCATATAAAGAATAGGGGAAGGAGCGCAAGAAGTCACTAGAGTCAGAAAAGTTACAAAACTATTGTGTTTTGTATTAGCTCTAAGCCTGTATTTGCATTCTTTTTCTTTTCATGCTTCGCGTCTTGCCATAATCAAAGCCTATTGTGATGTACCTGAAGGCTGCTTTGCGCTGTGAAATAATCATGAGCCTCTGAATAATGCATCTCTACAGCTCTATTTCCATATTAGCTGAACAAATTTTGCTCGTCCATCAGCGCCAGGCAGCACCATCTTCTTTTACCACCATACACCCTTCCACAACTTTTCACTGAGAGCCGGTCATGTGAGAGATAGAGAGAGTGAGGGGGAACCTAAAAACAAATCAGTTTCCACCCGACTTTCATCTACACCATTTCTCCTTTTGCTCCTTTTTTTTTTTTTTTCAGAATACCAATTCTGATCCCAGTTTTGGCAGCTTCTGATGAACATATGTTGAATATTTGCGCACATGTGTTGCTCGTGGAAGTTTAAGTGCTTGCTCTGCATTGTGATTGGTTGAGTGCGGCCGCATGTCCTCATCTAGGAACAAGACTGCTTCTGAACCCCTTTCCGTCCCACCTCGGTCCCCGTGCCATGCCAGTGTAATGGATTTGCATTAATAATGCAGGAGCGAGAGGAAAAAACTCTGCTGAAAGAGTGCATGTACATGTTTGAGAGCAGATAGGGAGTGATAGATGTAGTGAGCATAGATTTGCGTATGACTTTAGAGTGTGCGACGGAGGAACTGGGGTTTGAATTGAGGCACATGTGGATATGAAAGCGTACAGGTTTTGATGAACTGGCGCTGAACTCCATGGCCCCCATCAGTTCTGGGACTGAGTGGCGGGAGAGATCTGCTCCTCTATTCCTCTGATGACTTCCAGTGAGTAATTTTCCCGGCTTTCGCCCCCACACTTTCGATTACCCCCATCCATTCCCAGCCTCCTCCTCCACTTCTTTGCTCTATCCTAGCCTTTTACTCTCTCTCTCTCTCTCTCTGTGTCTATGAAAGCGTGTGAAGCACATCAGATCTGGAGGTGTCAAATGAGCATGAGCATTGATAAAACAGCCAGTGTCTGAGGTCAACAGCAGTATTTCTGCCATGCGAAAATGGCTCGGACTTAAACTCACATTAGAAATAAAGGCTAAAATGGCACAGGGTTGTGAATAAAAATGGTTTTTGAGAGATTGAGATGATACAGAGTCTTTGAAGTCTTTGAAAAGCTTGCATGAGGCTATAGGCAACCAGCCCCTACATGTTTTTTTTTACGCACATCAGTGCTCTTTGATATCTCTTTTTGCGTGGTAGAACAACAACTGTTTACCATGACGTTTCATAAACGTAAGCTAGAGTTTGAATTTGCTGTTTCACTGAAGAACAAGTGCAGATTTTCCTTTGGAGACTCTTGTGTTTGTGTGTCTGTTTCTGTGTCCAACAGTGTTGCATTCTAAACAGGCATGTGCCTTTGAGATGGTCCCAGGCTCATTAGCTGAGTATTTTATTGTCTCATTACATTGTTTACGAGATGAAAAAACGCACACAGAAGTGCGTACGCAAACACACGCTCGTCCACACACTGTCACAGTGATGCAACTCTCTCAAAGTTTCTCCCTCACCCACGCCCCCTGGGGAAACGGAGGAGACACACAGACCAGAGTGTGTCTTTATTGACATACTAATGAGTTAGCAACCGTGTGGCAAACTGCAGGGCTGCCAATGCTCACCACTGTGTGGGGAGAATATCTGCTTTTTTTATTAAACAGCCCAGTGGGAGACTCGCTACTTTCACACCCACAGCGAGCAACCTAACCTGACTGCCTTTGAATGTCAACATGTCGAAATGTGCATGCAAGTGCGATGAAATTGTTTTCTTTAATATCTCTCTGCATGAGTCAGTTACAAAAAGTACCATGTTAATGTGCTTTTTATTAAGGATGCAGTGTTAAAAGTGTTTTTCTTCACATGCACCATATTAATAACATATACATGAACATGCACATTTATATAGGCTATATTATGTATTATGTATTTATATATAATATGTATGGGCATGTACCATGAAAATTGCATGGTATTCTTTGAAGTTACTTGCAAATATCATTGTTTATAGGATGATTATTAATGGTGATACATTGTTTTGGATCTGTTCCATGGTAAAACTGTACTTGGACATTTACTTGGCTAAAATAAAGCTTTAACCACCATGTACCATATTATAACTAGGGTATTTTAAACTTGTTATTATTGTCATTCCATAGTATTATTAATGATATTTTTGTACCATGGTATTCTTAAAAATTATAATGAATTACTATATAAACAGTGTACTATACTATATAAATTTTGATTTGATTTGTATTTTTTGTAAAGAAAGCTTTAAAATACCATGTAAATACCACAATATATGGTACGAGAAAGTACCTTGGTACTAACATAGAATTGTAGGACATAATTTATACAATGGTAGTACTATGGTATGCTTGGAGTTAACTTGGGGTTACCATATACTATACACTAAGAGGACTCTGAAATATATTCTTGAAGGTACTTATCATAGTGCTACCTTACAATACCAGCACAGTACTAGATAGTAAATTATATAGTAAATTACCAACACAATACTATGTAGTATTAGCCATATTACCCTGTACTAAATGCCATGGAAGTTGAATATGCAATGTTAGTGTGTGTGTATGTGTATTATATAAACATACCTTGTTACGATTGTAGTACCATGTTATTACCATATTACTGTTCTGTAATGGGTGTTTAGGATTTTTTTCCTCTCTGCATGCCTATGTTTGTTTGCATGCTTGTACTTGTGCGTGTGAACCCTTATTACCTTTGTCCAATTTCCAAATATCTGTTACTGTAAAACAATTTGCTCCTGCTCTTGGTTGCAAATAGATTAATTTACACAGTGTAGGCTCCAAATTGGGAAGCTAGGGAGAGGTCACTCTTTAGTTGACTTTTGTCCCCGGAGGGCACGGACTAATTCCTGCTCTAATTACTCACTCTGGCAGCCTGTAATTTATAGTCACCTTCCAGAGCACCACAGGCCCGTCACCACCTTTGTTAGCGTGCATGCCATGGAACAAACAACACCCACAAAATACATCCACCACAAAACACAGTGAGATGTGTCAAATTTTAGTCACAACAGTTTTGTGTCTTAATTGTAATCTAATGCTGTCACTCTGGTCACCGTATTTTCCTTGAGTGACGTGTTTCTTTGTGTTTGACTCATTAGATCTGTTTATTGTGTTTTCATTTTTAGAATTGTGGCCACTGCATGAACTAAATTCAGTTGTTAAACAAGGTTTAAGGGTAGAATAGCGGCCTTTCTCTTGCAGCCTAATGAATACTGGGAAAGTCTGCCTGCTGAGTTTTTCATGTAATAGAAACTGTTAAGTGGTAGTTCAGTTCAGGCAAACACTCCAAATTACTGAGGCGATGCCCTAGATACAGTAGAACTTTTTGAAAGGTTTTGTAAATTTAGTAATCTAATAAATTTGTAATTTGTATAGTGTATAGTGATTTTCTGTAAGTGCACAGGTTAAAAGGTTACACTTCAGTATTGGAACCAGTTCTCACTAGTACTCATTGGCTATTTATTAAATTGTGCCTTTATATCTCATTTGTTACTATCCATATGTTGAAAACAAAGAAGTTCAATTCTGGCAGGGAAAGTTAGTCAAAAACTAACAAATAATTGTATTATTACTCTGGTGACCAGTATTGGTGCCTAATAAAATTAGCACTTAACTACAATATTAAATAATGTTTTTGTTGATCCATGCACCAACATGTTTATGTAATGAACTAGCTTTTAAAAATGGCTCACAGATTCATTTTATTAGCAACTTTTCCTCTTTAAAATATTTAAGTTAAATACTGCTCTGCATTCCATTAAGTTAAATAAATAAGTTAGTTATATATTTTTGGTAGCTTTTTGTCTTTCATTACTGATGTGCAAATAAACGCTGTCACCATACAGTAATTTGGATCAATGTTGTTTTTGTACCAGATAATGGTAACTTTCAGAGAAAAGTTTAGATATTACCACCTAAAATAAAATTTAGCTTTGAAGTTGTCATCTCATGCTGGTGTTGTCGGGACCAAAAAACCGTGCTTACACACATACTGCTCAAACTACAGCAGACTGCAAACTAACATGTGCATTCTGCGCCTGCATAAGAGGAATTAACTGTCTGTATCAGCTGGGATCAGTATTATATATTGTTCATTCAAAAGAAGAAACTGAAACATGGAAATACGAAATTCTGTAAGTATAAAATTAGAATAGCTGCCTTCACCTACTCGCTTGTTTTCATCGCTTTCAATTTCATTCTTGTGAACCTACACATAAAAACACAGAATATAGTCCACTAGATTGTGTTACTTTCTCTTTCAAAACGTTCTCTCTCCTTGCTGCAACTGATCATTTGTGTCTGCCCTGAGAAAAGCCACGGTCATCTCCTCCGTCCACATATACATCAGAAGCTATTTACAGGGCACAGCCAATCTCACAGCCCACTGCAGATCTCAAACTGCTCTGCTGGATCAGTCACCAATCTCCCCCCGTACCATCTTGGCCAAAGAACTGTCATTTGTACGTGTCATTGCAATCAGCAAATTGTAGTGTTTGTCTTGCGGATCGAGCCCAGGCCAGATCTGCAAGTGGGTGATTTGAAGTGTCTCTTTCATTGACTTTCTCCGTAGGAGGTGTACCATCTAATTTAATTCTTTAGGGATGTCCAAGTCAGGTATGAGCGTCTGGCTGAGCTCCATCTGTCATGGTGAATAACGGCTGGGAGAGAGTATCAGTGCGCAGGTGTCTTGAAGATCTCCTTATGCTTCCAGTAGTAGCCTTCCTGGAGATGAGGAGGCAGGTGTGTGGATAACAGTGCCAAGCATGTGCTAGTCGGCACAGCAACAAACTTCCCTAATCAATTACCCAGAATGCCCTTTGCTGACTCGCATGAGGGCAATGGGAACAGAAGTACTGCTATCTGAAGATCCTTCCCAACCTTCCACACTATGAGCTTTATCTCTGCCTACCGATTTGCAAACATTTCTGTCCAGTAATCGATTATGAGATGTGTATCTACACCTCAAAAAAGAAGGGAGAAAAAAAAAGCACTTCTTCACTTGTATTTTTGCCATTCCGCATATAGAACACATTTTTCCTCCCACAGGGCTGTTTGAGGGAGCAGATGATGGAACAGATAAAGCAGCGTCTAAAATTAGCCTAATCTGCTGTTCAATCAAGGAAATAATGAAACTTTGAATTGCACCTCCCAATTCAGCTCATAGTTAGAGTCCCTGGACTCCTTGATTAAATGCCACCTCAGAAAATTTTCTGCAGTGGCCATTTATTCTTTCCAAATGTCTTTTCTTCGTGAAGAAAGACATGTCGGCATTCCAGGAGCAGAGAGACAGCGTTATTATATGCTGTGAGTGTTAGTTACAGATAGACATGGGCGATGTAGCAAATACATAATAAAATGTTATATATTATTATGTCCTTTTGACAGTATACAAGATGTCTTGGTTTATTTTTCCTGAAACGAGTGGCCATTTTCTGTATTTAGTTGACGGGTTGACCTATAGAATCAAGCAACATATCAAAGTGCCATAATTTGCGTTGGCATCTAGTATTAGAGGAAGGGCTTTTTCCCATTTCTAGAGAGCATTTTGTTGAAAAAATACTGGGAAATATGCCCATGACTGCTGGGATTCATTAGTATGTTTGATCTGTTTTCACAGAAAACTGTTTGTTTTTTATTGCATTTAGGAACACACTCGCATTATAGATTAGCCTCCAGGCTGATAATCATGGACTTAAATCCAAACGTCCAGTTTTATTTTTTATTGAGGGAAAATATTAGTAAATTATTTCATTATTTACATGGAGAGTGTGATAAATAGTACATTTATGCATTTTTTAGGCATTTTAATATATGAAAAATGGCGCATGGAGATTTCCATTACAAACATGAATTTATATCAGAGAACTGATTCATAAAAAAGACATTAGCTGTGTTCCGGCTAATGATGGTTAATTTAGATACAGTATCTTTATGCCAAAGACTTTATGATTCTGTTCTGATTATGACTAACTATAAAGCATTAAAAAAGCATTAAAGTCATTCATAGTATTGCTTAAAAAAGCTTTTTTGTCCTCATTAAAAGAGTTGAATTGTATGTTTAAAATGAGATGAAGACCTAACCAGCTCCATTTAAATAAAATAGCTACATGAATAATTACAATTATAATTATATTTTATAATATATCACATGTTGTTATTTAGTACACATATTCTCTCTCTCTCTTTGGGGGGCCTGTGATTCTTCTTCAGACTAAAAATTAAAACAGCATTTATTCAAAATAGAATATCCACTCCCTTTCAAAAGTTTGGGGGTTGCACTTTATTTATTTATTTAAGATTAAAGATTAGTTATATAGATAGAAAAGTGATAGTAAAGAGTTATGCTGTTACAAAACATTGCTATTTAGAGTAAATGTTATTCATTCTACCTTTTTATGCTGAAAAAATATGTATTTCCAAAGAAAATTAAGCAGATTCCAGCATTGATAATAAATCAGCATATTAGAATAGTTTATGAAGAATCATGTGACAAAGAAGATTGTAGCAATGGCTGATGAAAATTCAGCTTTGCATCAAAAGAATGAATGACATTTTAAAGTATATTGAAATAGAAAAACATTATGTATATACTTTCAATTGTAATAATACAGTTTTTCTGTATTTTTGATCAAATAAATGCTGCCTTAATGAGCATAAGCGGTTTCCTTAAAAACATTACAAACCTTACTGATACGTATGTATGTCTGAGTGTGTGTGTGTGTGTGTCTCACCCAACCCTAGTTAGAGACCAGCATCTCAAGTCTTATCTGAGCAGCGGCACAAGCCTGCAAACACAATGCATTAATGTTGAATGAGGAACAGGCCTGTACCGCGAGGCATTTCTCTCCCGCAGCCAACATGACACAATGATGCTTGTGCATGTAGAAAGAGACGTATAGTTCTAGGTGTGATTTGTGTTGCAGCTCTCGCTTATTGTCACACTCTCATTTATTTGTTTGCTCTGAAGGTCGTGGATGCAGTTTGTTGACAGGGGAACAGATTAAAAATGTTTAGAGCAAAAAACGAGAGGAAGGAGCGAGCGAGGGATGGGGGTGGAGGAGGAGGCCAAATGTAAGCGTGTTTTAATCCTTGGCGGCGTGTGCTTTTGTGTGCTGAAACAGCCAAAATCATCTCCTGTCAGAGCAAGATTAATGCTTCATGTGTGTGTTTCATTAGCAGCAAAGCATGCACATGTTCTCACAGCGCCAGTTTCTGTTCCTTCCTCGACGGACAAGTAGTGAGGACGAGAACGGACAGATTCTGCAGAGGTTGACATGTCATCAGCGCTCTTCTGAATGACAGTCGAAAGCATTTTCAGTCTGTTTGGAATAGAGATGGCTCATGATGGTTGACTAGCTGACAACAACTGATAAGTTAGTGATGTTAATTAGTTTTAGATGTTTTTTTATTTTTTTTACAGCATGTCAGAGACACACACATATAAAATATGAATTTTCACTGTAAGAATACACAGCATCAAGTTTTTATTTATTTATTTAGTAGCTGGATGTTACTAGAATGGGTTAATATAATTTAAAATTACAATGTAGCTTATATACTGTACTTATTTTAGCAATTTACAATTTTATTTATTCTTCATTCATTCTAGATATATGGAAATTGTTTATTTATAATTTGTGGCTTTAATATTTAAATTCTGATCAATGTGAAATAATTATATTTTATTTATTATTTTATAATGTTTTATTAATAAAATCTTTTTTCAAATTTGAACAAAAGGAAAAAAGACGTATTACTTTCATGAACAAATTCATGGCTCCATTCATAATGTGTGTGTATATACTGTGTGTGTGTGTATCATTTATTTTCACAAAACAACCCTTTTGGGAAAGTTTCAATATTCTTTTGTTTATTTAATATTAGCAACATTGCTATTTTTAGATGAATCTTTTTGACTGTTGTGCTTTTGTTTTTGTTGAACGTCTCACCATTTTTTTTTTACTGCGTCTCAAGACCTCTTTGTTCTGGTCCACTCTGCTGTGCTTCATCTAGGTTTTTTATTTGAAGGGAAGAATGCATGCTTCGTTAATGCTTTGTTTAATTTCGACATGTATGTACAGTAGATGCAGAAGTAAAATTTAGTGATATATTAACAGTTTGATACATGTGGAAGTGCCCGTTTCCAAAATTGTATGAGCAATTTAGCATATTTGCAATCTACATATTTTTCTCATGGCTTTTTGCACACAATTATGTCGCAATTAACAAGCTTCAAGTGTTGTCCACATGTTTACACACTGCAGGCGATTCGTTTTCATACTCTGAACAGAAGCCCAGTTTTCAGAGAGCCGTTGCATGAGCTGTTTAATTAACCAGTGCTAATGCTGCTGTTTTCATGCCTCGCTGACACTGGACATTGCATAGGCTTTCTAAATTGCGTGAGCTTATTTTTGCATTTTCATTTCTTGAAACTTTTTGAAGTTTTTTTTTTTTTTTTAATGGGTTGGCAACACAATTATAATTTCTACTCTATTTGAGAAAACAGCAGGTGTTCAATTACATCCTAAATAAAAACAGTCACTGTAAAAGTAGGTGTTAGTGTACAGCTAGATTTAAAAATCGTATTCTATTCTGTTGTTATGTAAGGGGTTCAAATCCCATCCTTTTTAAGACAACTTACAATGCAGTGATCAGCATGCAGTTTCATTTAATTGTCTGTTTCACTTCAAAATATATCTCATGGTCCTGTTTTTCAACACAGCAAGTGCCCAAACGAGAAATATGGCCAAGACTGAATGGCACTTAATGTTGAGTGTGTGTGTCGTGTGTGTTTTATGTGGAGTTTGTGTATCTCTGTGTGCATGTTTGTGACATTGAAAAGGACAGAAAAAGGTTAGGCTGATATAGAGTGAGATTGCTACAGAAAGAAAGGAAAAAAAGGGAGGTTTTTGAAGAGTCCAGTGAGATGGAGATAAAGAGAATATCTATTCTAGAAAAGGAGAGATAAGAGAGCAAGAGGAATAGAGGTATGGAGTGAGATCTGTCCCCAGAGGCAGCAGTTAGGCTTGGAGAGAGAGAGAGCATTTCTCTGGAGACCTGGGATCTTCTGTCCATTAAATCCTCTCTGCAGTAGCTCAGCATCATTCAACAGTCAGCTTCACCTCCATATGGTGCTCTCCATAACAGCACATAGAGGATAAATAAGCATGTTTATTGCACCATATAAGCAAATTATCATTGTGACATTACTGGTGCTCTGGTAATAACCATTCAGTTACCTGTAAATATTACAAGGTGGTGGGAGGTAATCGTAATGCAATTAAGATTTAATTGATTTTTTTTTCTTAGCAAGACACATACAGTAGCATTTGTCACAGTTTTCTGTCTGACACCAGTCCTTTAGGCACGTCCTGATTTTGCTGAGTTCGGCGTGTTCCTGGGGCAACATATTTTGTTGATCCTGGAACAACGTTTTAATCCAAAATTTTTGTTTTGACTGTATCTCTACACCTAAATCATATTTAATGATAGATGAATGATACATCCGCCCCGTTTCAATGTTCTTATGTGTATAAAGGTCCCCCGTTTGTGTCTGTTAATTAGCAGTTCATTGTGTGGATTTACCCCGCGTTGACTCCTTTGTAAGCCCTCCGTGTTCTTCGTGTTTCCTAGTTTCCCTGTGTTCCTCGTTCTCGACCTTAGCCAGCCCTCTGGACTCTCAATCTAGCCTCTCTCCCTGGACTCTGTTCACTGTTTGCCTGACCCACGCTACCCTTGGATTATTCTATTGTCTCTGCCTCGGATGTACCCGATTGCCGTTATCGACCCCGCCTGTTTACTCTGTGTTTCATAATAAAGAAGTCTGCATATGAATCCGCACGCCTCCTGTCTCCTTCATGACACTGAGGTGTTCATGTGACCGCATATTCATTTTTGGCTTGTGTTGTTTACCAGTTCTCTTTACCCTTTCTACCAGCAGCTCCTGTGTTCTATGTGTTATTCCCACAAATAAAGTGGCAAAAGGTTAAAATAGTACAACTTTTTGCAGCACTGCGGCTGTTAAAGTTTGAAAGAGTGAGGCAATTAAATGTGGCTGAACCATTATGCTGAATCTCAGAAGTGATGACTCTCAGAGTAGCAGAAGGCAATCTATCCTCAACATTTACATATTTTTCTAATAGGTTTGCTTCTAGTCCTTTCTTTTACAATGCCTACAGTTAACTATGACCATGCAAATGCCAGAAAAGATAAATAGTGAAGTGTTTAAGAACTTTAAATGACTCTGATTGGTTTACTTTGATATGTTAAAGTGATCTGATGTTTTTCATACTCGTAAATCTTTGTTCATATAATTAGTGTCTGATTATAATTATACCTAATTAATTTAATTGGACAGATGACAAATGATGAATAGTATAGCTAATGATGGCAAATTAAGTAACATTTCTGTTTCATTAAGGGCATGTGAACGTGAACTGAAAACCTAATGTTGATCATCTAAACCTATAGAAGCACAGATATTATTCAGATAAGAATGCAAACCTCTTGGATGTATATGTAGCCACAATGTGTCCTATTTCTAGTTTGGAGTTTAGATTTACCCAAACATGATTTTCAGAAAGTTTTACTGGGAATTTTAACTCACAGTACACCAGTTAAGTCACTGATAAGAGGTTGGTTCATATATTATTAAAGGTGTTTTTTGTTTTGTTTCTGTGAAACTTTTACTGTGAATTAACTCACAGTTGGTCAGTTAAGTTGCTGATTAGAGGTTGGTTCATTCTGTTTTGTTTTGATTTTGTTGTCTTACTGCAAATTTGAACTTGGAGGGGGTCAGTTAAGTTGCTGATTGAACCTAAAACCTAAACAACCTGTAATTTTTTAAAAATGTGTTGTTTCCCCTGTTAACTAAATGTAAACTTATTCTTCTCTCCAGATCTGTGATAAAGAATGGCATTACTACGTCATCAATGTGGAGTTTCCTTCAGTGACGCTCTTCGTTGACGGAGTGACATATGAACCCTACCTTGTGACGGACGACTGGCCCATCCACCCTTCCGAGATCGATGTACAGCTAACCGTAGGTGCCTGCTGGCAAGGTGAGACTGTGAAGCAACTGTTGTTTTGATTATCCTTTGAAAAAGAAGATTGATAAAATGAAACTGTGGTTTGGATGCCCCAGACACAGACACAAGATGATGAATCAGCATCCACCGGTTTTGAGATGTTAGCAGATAGTCTCAGACTTGAGAGAGGGTGTTACTTAGAGATATCTACATTATTGATATGACAGTGTGAGCATGGCAGTGACGGTTCGAATACCAAGAGAGAGGCAATGTGTTTGGCCGCAGGCTACCCTGATTCTTCATTTAATCAAAGAGAACTCAGGCGTGAAAACATCAAAAAAGAAACACGGCCTGTCAATTTCAGCCTTTTGAAATAGAGCTAATGATCACATTTGAATGGAGAGACTGTCCTTAACATCACTTTCATGAGCTAAATAATTAAACAAGCCTCTGAGAGAATGGAGTCACGGCTAAATCATTGTTTTAGATGACGAGGTTCCAAGTTCCGACTCTTCAGCACCATTTTACATTTCTTTTCATCCATGCTGATTGAGGATTATTCAGATTTTCACTGGCTTTGAATTGTGAATTTTTTTTTTTTTTTTTTTTCTCTTTTTTTTCAGAAGAGGTCTATAGTAAGGATTAAGAGACCCTGAATGGGGGACAAGTTCACTTGTTATTACATCCCAATGAAGCTGGTCTAAGCTCCACTAAACCGCAACTGATAACTTTTCAAGCCATTAGCGGCTAAGATTGCTTCTCGCACCCTGTCCATTTTCACTCTGTGCAATCAACAACCTGGTGACAAACCACTTCATAATGGAAAGCGAGAATCGCATTTGTTCAGGCCAAATTGAGATCCTTGTCTTCTTTGGGGTAGAACTAGGGTTTGGTTGCCATTGTCTTGACAATACATCACACAGATTTATCAGTTTTGGGGGTTTTTAATAGAGCTTTGTTAGCACATTAACTGATCTATTATGTAATTTTTGTGTTTAATGTAAAAAAAAATTTAAAATATTATTACAATTCAAAATAACTGTTAGTATATTTTATGTTCGAATTAATGAAGTGTGGGAACTGTGTAATAGTCTTTTTCAGGATACTGTCATAAACTGAAGCTTAAAAAGAACAGCATTAATTTGAAATAGAAATATGATTTTAAATGTTTCTGTTGTTATTTTGTTCAATTTAGTGCATCCTTGCTTAAAAGCACCACTTGAAAAATCATAATGGTCACAACATTTTGAATGGTATATTAGTGTATTTCTCTCAAAAGTGTAAATTGTCATCATTTGGTTATAAAAAAACAAAGGACAAAAGAAAGAGAGTATTTCTTTAAAAATAATCAAATTCAGTAAATGATTCATGATCATTTTTGGGTGAACTGTTCCTTGAAGAATAAAAAGGCTGCGCTATAATATGTGTGTATGTAAAGGAATATAAATAAGGCCATTACTGAGCTGCTGCTTCTCAGTAACATATAACTATTTTGGGTTATAATGAAATCAGATGTGCTAATCTAAACATAAGGTCATGGCAGTGCCTTTTCCACAGAGCTCAGGATGTATTCTGCTTGTTATTGTCTGTCGTGCAGCTACTGATCGATACAGATGTGATTGTGACAGCTCTTATATGCCATGCAAGGACTGCAGTCTCATTAGCGCTTTTGTCCTTTAGGGGGAGCACGAACCAGAATGCAAATGTTCCTCTGCTATTTCATCTGTGGAATAACATTTAATTGATAACATCTGTCAACTAAATAATTTAAAAACAGGAGCAATTAAGCATTGGATTAAGCACAGACCCTCTTTGTGAGGCTTTAGGAGCGACAGTATTCGCTGCATCTGGATCTGTTAGACTCCGCAAATCTGCCAGATCATCAGTCAGGCATGTATGGGTGAGAAAAACAGCAGGTGTTTTTGGCGACTCTTACTCGAACATATTTTTATCAAGGCTCCTATTAAGAAGTTCAGGGTGACCAGCTATACTTTACAGTAACTTTTAAGTAAATGAATACATAAAAACAAAAGATGCTTTCACACAGGAAAGAAAAGATAGACGACCATGTTGTATGCAAATGAATGCAAGTCAAGAAGGCCAGTAGCAATGCCCTCTGCGAATATATAACAATGTATTTTTAATTGATTAAATTTTGAATAAAGAACATGTTGAAGAATGTGGTGAAAAACTACATTACCCATGATGCTATGCTGAAAAATCCACCAATCAGAGTGTCCCATAAAACCAACCTTAATAACGCAATTAAGTCTTCCTGTGCTATAAAAATGAATATGTATATTTCGTAATAAACTTAAAATATAGTTATATTGTTGCAATGCTTCATGGGATTGTAGTTCTTTCCCATTTACATTTACAAGTACATTTAGAAAACAGATAAGGTCTTTAATAACAAAGTCATAGCTAATGTTTAACAAGTGTTAGCTATTCTAAAGTGTGACCAGAATTTATAAATTAACTGACTTTTTGTCACAGGTACATCAGAACCTTTTTTTAGTTCTTTAGATAAATGGCTGAATCGCATGCACAGAATTGTGGGTTATCATAAGAGAGCAAAAATACAAAAAAAAAAAAAAAAAGGCAGATGGGAGCATTTCAGTAGACCGGCTTGTCTTCCAACCTCTGGATAGTGCCACTTAACAGATATCTTTAGCTTTTGTACTGTATATTTTGTTGCCAGTGACTGCAAGTATGCTTGTGAATGATTTGTAATGTGTTTGTTTAAAGGAGGAGAAGTGACCACTCCACGGTTCACACAGTATTTCCGGGGAAGCCTCTCAGGCTTGACTATCCGACCTGGGAAGATCGCAACTCAAAAGGTGATCTCCTGTCTACAGGCTTGCAAGGAAGGTCTGGACATCAGCTCGCTCGAGAGTCTGGGAAAAGGCATAAAGGTACATGCGCACACACATATGCATACATGTATGCAAAGTCTTTCATTGGAAAGATTATAGGCATTCCATTATTCGTCCATCTCTTTAATATTATCTGAATATATTTGAGAATCCTTTGACATCAGTCATTCTCAGCCATCATTTATTCATCTATATGTAAATGTGTTGACTCTTTCATTCGCTTCTTTGCTTTTAGTTTTTTTTTTTTCTATCCATTATGAAAATTGGCTCTTTTTCACACTCTCTTGATCCCTCTCAGTTCCACTTCAACCCGGCTCAGTCGGTGCTGGTCATGGAGGCAGATGATTTGGAGAGCATCAACACAGCCATGACAAAAGTTTCCTACATTAACTCTCGGCAGTTTCCCACTCCCGGTCTGCGCAAACTCCACATAACCACTACAGTCCAGTGAGTATTGCACTAAAAGTCAAAAACATCCCATAAAACATCAGCTCATAAAGGCTTTAATAGATTGATAACTCTGCAATTTCTCTACGGGATGAATACTAAGTATAGGAGTAAATATTCGAGTGAATGATTAAGTGTAATTAGCTTGCATCTTAGGGGTTCATTTAAAGTGTTGAGTGCTTTGAATGTGTGATGATCATTTAATTTATTTTTTTTTAATCTCACAAGCAAGTGCTGTTCATAAAAGCCAGACAAGATGTTTATGAGTGAAGGATGAGCGGCAACAGAAGGCTTTCTCTGATCAATACTACAGAGCTAAGGGATGAGAATGTAGGGTTGCCTTGGTTACCGATAACATCTGTCTAACACTGCATGACTCTCAAGTACCTGTATGCAATCTGGTTCTGCTCTTAACTCATTTCCAGATATGCCAAAGAAACTTACCTCGGATAAGTTGAGTTTGAGTAGTTGATTTTTTTTCTCAAAAGAATCAAAAGACAGCTTAAAGTATGATTAATGATTAAATGTAATTTAATCAATATCACATTTTCTGCTTCCCTTGATTGCCTGCTGGTCGTTTGTCCTGCAGCTTTGTTTCATTTGGCAAACATGAAGTTTGTGGTTGCCAAATGTCACAACTTTAAATCCCCCATTTCAAACTTAAGTGGATATTTTTTGTCTACTGTACCTAACCTGGCAACCATTCACTGCACAAAAATGCCAGTTGTTGTTTTAATCCTCATTTCACTCATTTACTTTATCCATTTTATCCACATTCATATTTCCATTAAGGCATACAACTTATGAGTTCATACATTCCCTAGTAATTGACTTCATGACCTTGGTGTTGCGAGTGCCATGTAGTGTTTGAGCTATAGATTTGATTGCAAAGCAACTTCCCTGAAGCTGTTATTTTCAGCAGCATGTAGTGTTCTGGCAGTGGTCTTGTGTCTGTGGATAATGGGCAGGCCTGCTGGTGGTGATGACTGTAGTGAGACCAGCTGAAGAGAACATGAAAGACCATGATAAAAGAAAAATCTGCTGTGTCAGAGAGCCAGCCGCAAACACAATTAAATATACTGTCACACAGCCCAGGTCAGAGTGACAACCCTGCTCTCCACAACACATGGTTGAAAGGAAATCATACAAAAAATGAGTTATTGTTCCCAACCATACAAACTGACTTTCTTGATTGTAGTCATCTAGTACAATGTCCATGCTAGGAGTAGTGACCATGGCGGATCCACTTTCATTTTATTGAAAAAGCAGCCTGGACAGTCTAAACATCTTCTTTTTTGTTTCACACAAAGCCATTTGGAACAACATGAGGGTAAGTAAATGATGACAGAATTTTTATTTTCATAAGAACGACCACAACACAGTGCAGTATATTGTATAAAACACTGTACTGTTACTGCACAGCAGAGCAGAAAATGGTGCAGAGCAGGACATCCTGCTGTTAATGTGACATCTGAAGTACAGTAATTATATACAAAGATTTCACAGGGGTTACCTGTCTTATTTTAACTGTGATCTTACATTTTTTTCTCTCGCTTTATCACTCTCTCGTCTTATCTCCACCATCCTCTCACACAATAAAATGCTAAGAAGCTATACTATTGAGCACTTTAGGTCAATAATTGGCGAAGATGATGGTTTGATGGTTCTTGTTTATTGATCACTCCCTAGACTTCCTTTCATGTCCAGCATTTTAGTATCGTTCCATGAAAAAAAAAAAGAAAGAAAAAAAAAGAATTGGTTTATTTTGTAGATGTTACTCTCCTCTAATAAATAAATGTGATTCAAGCTGCTGATTTAAATACCTACAATATATTCCTTAAAACCTTTTTTTTTTTTCCAGAATATTTCTATTTTGCTATATATTTGTATTGGATTTTTTTTTTAAATGTAGCCTTGGTGAGTATAAGAGACTTTTAAAAACGTCTTATCAACCCCAAACTTTTGAAACACTGCTAGCTACATTCCTAGTACTTTGTGGGTGTCCTTTTCCCTTTAGAGATGCTCATTTGATTGTCAAGGGTGAAAGGATCGTGTCGTCTGACAGCAGTGTAATGAAACCTATTGGATCCAATCGCACTCAGCTGAAACATACCCAAATGAAACTTTACCGTGGAGAAAACGAATACCGGGAGAGAATAAAAAGAAGAGAGAGGCTTCTACTCTTTTCGAGTGTACACTAGTGAAGAGGATTGCCTAAATAAGAACAGACTTTCCTGGTCAATAGTGGAGTGAGCCGTGGCTCTTATAATAGCCGTAGTCTGGCTTAGACCAGCTCCCAATATCCTTAAATCAGCCCTGTAAATAAAGCAAAATTGTTGGCCTTTTTCACAAAGCCTTTTTAATGAGTGAGCATGCTCTCAACTACTTTCTTTTAGTATGTACTTCAAGTCAACCGAAGGGAGCCACTTTTACACATCACAAACTTTCCACCGTCATTTTTACTGCAGTCATTAGGCGTAATTGTTTTGTTGGTTCCACACAATTTTGCGCTCCCCTTCCTTCTCATTCGAGGCCATTCTCCGTGGCGACTTGAGGGAGAGCGTTTAGTCGAGCCGTGCGGAGAAATTACCTCAGGGAGATAGCGCACCATCGCTAGAGCATCACTCCACCCGAGACGGTGGCAGAAAGCATGTTGTTGTCTTAAACAAACAGATAGTTCTTAATTAGCGGGCGAGTATATAAATGAATTAGTAAACCAACGAGTGCTCTTTAGGGCTCACCCTTGAAAAAGAGTAATTACTGGGTGCATCGTGAGAAAGGGAGGCCTGTTAATCCTAAGACACTTTAGTTCCCCCTTTCTCCTCGCATACTAGCTGTAATGAAGCTGGAGGAACTCCAATTTCCCCAGCAGGTCTGTGTGCGAGTCTGTTGCAGTCCACGCTTCAGCGCCTCGGTCTTAATCAACACTGCTTCTGACTGCCATACCAACTTCTTCAGCTGGCTTCAGGAGGAGGTGGCACACCGCTCTTTTTCTCGCAAATATTTTTGTCGACTCGCTGCTTTACATCTAACTATGGTTTGGCATCATTAATTGGTCCCATGATTGATTTCACCTGTGAGGTGAGACTTTGCTGGAGTTGACGGTGACAGTCTGAAACAAAAGTTAGACACTGTAGTCATCAACTGTCCAAACACTCAACTGAAAGAGAGTTTGTTAGTGGCAGTGCATTTTAATGGGCTCCTACTCAAAGTGAGATACAGATTCTATTTTGGGAAGCAAGAGTGTTTAATTATTTGTGGTGTTAAAGTGTGTTTGAAAGCATTTTACTAATAACTTATTCAATTCCTATTTCATGTATTCCTCATAAATATTGTGTGTGAACCTCACCAATGGTGTTTACATAATAATTTGTTAATCATAGGTTCAGGGGGGAAATGTATTATTAACGCATGTCTTAGTAAAGGGATATATTTTATTTTTGTAATGTTTTCATCTTTTTATTTTATTTTTTTCCCCATTTATTCCCTCTAAATGAACCTGTATACATTAAGAATTCATTTAATTCAATTATATTTTTGTCATACATCCTTTATTACAGGAGTCTCTATATTTGCTTGTCAAAAAAAAAAAAAAATATATATATATATATATATATATATTACCCCATCTTCCTTAAGGAAGCCAAATTGACACACATGCATTTCTTTAATTTTAATTTTAACTTTCTATTGATTACTCTTAATGACTAATATACATTTTTCTTTTAATTTGAATTACTTTAATTCTAGCTGTTTTCCTTTTAATTCATGTATTACTTAATATGTTAGATTGTAAGGTGTTTATTTTTATTCATGTGTACACTTTAAGTCAAAAGATGGACACATCTAGATAAATGTGACTGGATCAAAAAAACAAACAAAAAAAAAACAGTCATAAGTAGCACAGGTATATTTGTAGGTTATATTGATTTTTCAATCGTGCCAAAAAACATTAGGTTCATGTTCAATTAAGATATTTTGTACATTTTCGTATTGTAAGTATATTGAAATTTAATTAGTAATATGCTTTGATAAGAACTTTATTTGGACAACTTTAAAGGTGACCCTCAGATTCCAGATTTATAATAATAATCTCTGCCAAATATTGTTCTATTCTAACAAACATCAATGGAAACATTTATTCAGCTTTATTTATTCAGATGGTTCGTAAATCTAAAAAAAAAAATAATAATAATTTGGTCCAATGATAAATCATGAAAATCGTGATGGGTTGGCATGTCCATTCCCTCGTAAATGTGGGTAAACTCTTGTTGGTGTAAAATTTGCCTAAAAGCAATTTACAGAATGGTGTTGCCAGGACAGAAACAGACATTTTAAACGTGATTTATACTGTAGAGCCTAAACTGTATTTAAAATTGTTATTTTGATGTCAGTCTGTTGCCCTATATGCATCAGTTCTAATCTTCCAGTGGTATCCTGAATAACTCTTGTTTCCCTCCTTTCTTTTTTCTTTTTTGTAACTTGTAGGTGTTTTGGTGAAGATACGTGCATCTCCATTCCTGACATCAAAGCAATGGTGATGGTGCTGCCGCCCAGTGAACCTCGGATCACCATTGCTGGAGTGGAACGGCTGGTTTGGCCCGCGGCTCAACTCCAAGCCCCTGTCGGGGTGGCCCTGTTCAAGGACGTACACATCATTAGTACCGTCACCAAGACTGACGCCACCCTCAGCATAGGTGATAGATGACTCACTTTCACAGCTCATATATTAACATAATCTCACTCCTTGGCATTCATCTATTTCAGAGGTGCCACAGTTGCACATTTTGCCTGTAATGTAATCATATAAACATTTTAGAGTATTTACTGAATTTTCTTCCCACGGAAGAAGAATTTTTTTTTTTTAAATAACGGTTTAGTCTGTTATTATCAAGATTATAAATGTCTTCTGCTGGTTATTACACTGACCTTAAGTCAATTGTTTTTTATTAGTGTCCTTTTTCATTTAAAGTTCAACAAAAATGTCCGGCTTCTTTTATCGAATGCAGAGCCAGAGGTAGTGAAACAATAAATCATCTAAATTAAATTCATACACAATCAATGGTTGTTTGTGGATATGGCGGGAGGTCATATATTCGCCACTGCATATATGTGCCTGTGTAACTGTGTGTGTGTGTGTGTGTGTGTAGCCCGCAGACCTGGTGTGCTGGAGTTGATGCATAACCTGGATTATTGTGATGTGCTGGTGATCGGAGAGGAGCTGGACCCGGAGCGGGAGAGTCTGGAGATCCACCACAGCTCTCTCCTGGGCAAACATCTGGATGCCACCAACTCTACCTCTGGCATCTCCATCTACGGTATGGTCGAACACATGTCCCCATCTACTGTACAGCCATCTGCTGCAGGAATGATTCTCATAATCTCATTATATCCCTACTTTACAGTGATTCTTTCATTTATTGTTTGTTCATAGCTTAAGGCTTCTTCCCATTGTTTAATTTTTTTTTTTTACAAAGCACATATTTAAAGGGCACCTATTATGCCCCTTTTTATAAGATGTACTGTATTATTAGTCTTGGGTGTCTCCAGAATGTGTCTGTGAAGATTCAGCTCAAAATACCCTACAGATTTATTATGACGTGGAAAATGCCATTTAAGGGCATGTCTAAAAAAGCACTGCTTTGCTGTGCTGTATTTTCACTTAATTTTGCATAATAGGTTTTAATCCAGATCTGTATATGTTCTACTGATTTTGTAATACATTACTGCAAAGCTGCATTTATTTGATCAAAAATACAGTAAAAACAAACAAAAAAAAGAAATATTTTTGTTTTAAAATGTTTTCTGTTTTAATGTTTAATTACTTCAGTCTTCAGTAGATGATCCAGTAGATAATCACTGATTCCATACATCTTGGAATATACCGTATGGCCTAAGAATAATTTTCACCAAATATTGTCATCTGAACAAGTAACAAGTCAAGGTTGTTCAGACCTACTGAGGAAAAAAGTGTTACAAAAAATGTATGCTATGAATGGTGGTAATAATGGTAAAAAAAAAAGCCAAAAAACGATGCGCCACCTGCACGATCCTCACATGAGATAGCCCAGTTGCCGAGACAACTTCTTTATGTTTACAGACGTGACTTAATGACACAGTGCCATGCTTGAATATCTTGTGAAAACCTACCCGCACCACTCAAATTAGAAAACATTATTATTATAAGATAACCATTTTGAATTGGGCTAAAGGAAGACGATAGTTTTGAACACTGGCTGGTTATGTACTTGCTCAAATATTGATTCTGGATCATTTTTTAACAACAACCAAAAAAATGTATGGACTGCAGCTTAAAAAAAAAAGTTTTAATCTTTAAAAGTCACCCTTGATTGTGCTCAAAAGCCTTTAACCTAGTTCTGGCTCAGACTCTTAAACCGATTTTTTGCCCTATCAATCATTCTGTACATTTGACTTTTTGGAAGTAAATTCAAATCACTGTGACATTTCATAAAGTGGTTTTACAGTTATTAGAGACCTCCTACTTGTTCACAGACTCCATGTTGAGTGTCTTACAGGGCTCTGTAGCTCTCTTGTCTGAGTAGACCGAGTTCCTGACACTAGTCTTTCTTTGGTCTCAGGTGTGGACTCCATGGCGCATTATGAACAGGCCATCAGGCAGGTGAGGTACCATAACTGGAAGCCTGGCGGTCTGTCTGAGAGAAGGTTCCGGCTCAGTTGCTCTGAACTGAATGGACGCTACACAAGCAATGAGTTCAACTTGGAGGTCAGCGACTGCCTTCATACTGGGCATTGCTTCTTATTCTTTTTGTCATCCATTCACTTTATCCCCTCTTTCAAATCTTGCTCTTCTTTCGCCTTTTTGCACTTTTGTACTCCTACTTGCAAGTTACCTGTGTCTGAGGTGTACTGAGTCTTGATATTTGATGCTTGATTTCTGATTAAGGACAGTCCATTAATACAGAAAGACTCTGACTGACATGTAAAGGTTTTCTCTTTTAAAAAAGCAGTGGATACATCTAAAATGCATGATGTGATAATAAGCCAGGTGGTCTATATTCAGTTTTCTGAATGATAATGCAGACTATACCAAATAAATGAGAGGAAATTGGTTATAATTAAAATGGTTATACTGTACTTAGGTTGTTGTTGTTGTTTAAATTAATACAGTATTAAATTAATAGCATAGTATATTTTCAATTGTATAATATTTTTGTTATATATATATATATATATATATATATTTAGTATTGTATTTCTAATCTATTTATATTAATTCATTTATATTTTTATATGTATAATATTTTCATTTTATTTTTGACCTATTCTTATTATAATACAGGCTCAATAATTTACACATTCACTTGTGAACAATCCAATAATTTTCATTCATTCATGATGTGTCCATAAGGTCATATTTTTATTCTCTCTGAACTTTTTTCGGTTTGTCCCGCCTCTCAGATTGGAATAGTGCACAGCTCAGAGACCCTGGAGCATGTCAATCACATGGCCGTCCAATCCCAGTACATGAGACCTGTGCATCATCCACTGGTGGTCCATACTGTCAACTCTGATCACATCTCAGGTAAAGTCAGCCATGATGCTTCTTATTCATGTTCCTGGTCATGCCGTTTTTTTCCCTGTATGACACTATTGTGTTGAAAATGAAAATGATGTGATTTATTTTATGTATAACATGTTGTTCCTTTGTTAAACCGTCTAATTAAATTGTAAAGCTTAGCATCAGATATATTCATGTTAGAATTCAGCTCATAAAAAAGCAAATATGCACACACGTGTACATATAAAACCCCCACGCTGGTCTATGCGGACAACCGGCTCCTGAGACAGTATTGTTGGTTTGAAGGATCTTGGGAAATTACACTTACGCTACCAGCTCACACACACACCAGGGACACCAGTGATCTCCCCAAGGGCGCACACAGCACAGCTGACTGCAGCGAGATGGAGCATTCTGCTCTCTGGACTGAAGAAAGAAAGAGGGAGAGAGATGACAGGATGCGAGACATGCTGCTTTAGGAAAGACATGGAAAAACAGCAGGTGGCACTGTGACCTCATGCTCCCAATTCTGCTCTTGCTGACTGCAAGGTCTCAGTAAACGACACTGTTCTTAAAGTGAACTGTGCGGAACTGTCTTCTGCTGTCGGCACGGCTAAATAAGCTTCACCTCAGCCATCTAGAACAGACCTCCCTTAGAAAAACACTAAACAAAGAATTGTATTGATTTTTGTAGAGCTGTGCGAGTCATAACAATACTATGAATATACATAATTGTGAGATAAGAGCTATATGCGGCTCAAGGTCATGGATTCCAGTAATAGTCTATATAGAGTGAGAAACAGAAATATATGGCTGTTTTAGTCACCATGCTTTACTTTTAACTGTAATACTAAGTTGTTTTTGTTTTTTTTATGAAATTAAAAGTTTTATACAATATACTAAATAGTTTTAGGTTTTAAAATATATTTCAGTTGTAAATAATATCTATATTTAATTTCATCACACAATATTTTGCAAATAAATACAGCCTTGGGAAGTATAAACAGTGGTGGAAATGCCTAAAATTCACTGGGGGGACTCTATGTTTGGGGGGAGGGGGGGTATAATTAAATACATTGGATGACTTTTCGGGACACTTCATAATCTAAAATTACATTTATTTACAACGTATTTAATATTTTCTCAAAACCTTCTTCTAAAGAAAGACAAGCACCTGCAATTCTGGCCAAATCTGTTGTGTTTGTAAATGTGCACGTTATAATGTATGACCCCCTATGCTAAAAACACGTCTTTTACAGGTACAGTTTTTGCATAAGCAGTTGCAGTTTTTAATATTGCATTATTAAGGACTCAGGAGCACTAGTGGTCCTACTTAAAATAAAAGAACAGACACTTTCTGATTAATGACAGGAATTAAGCTTCCCATTGATATTTGTGTGTTTGTTCGAGTATATTTACAGAATATAACTGAACCCGCCAGTAGGTGGCAGTAAGTCACTGTCTTTGTCACTGAATCATCCATGTAAATGATTCGTTTAGTAATGAAGCAATCGACTCTCTTTTTGAATGGGCCATTGAATCGTCGTCCTGTGAGGAGCACGACGCACAGCGATAGAGAAGCATTTCTATTGATTGGAGGTTTTATGGCAAAAGACTTCGGCAGAACAAGATAAAATATATATTTTTGTCTTCACCCATGTGTCATTAGGTACCCCTCCTGCTGCGACAGTGGTAATCGTAATGTGCATCGCCGCCCTGGTGGTCATTGTGGTCTTGGGCATCTACCGCATCCACACCACCCACCAGGACGCTTCAAAAGAGGACGAAGAGGGAAGAAAAGACCCAGAGATGGACTGGGACAACTCCAATCTTAACATCACTGTTAATCCCATGGAGGTCAGTATGTGTAGCAATAAAGGCAGTTGTTAGGGAAACTACTTTGAAACTAGGTTGTGAGATTTGAATAAATTGAATGAACGCATTAGAGAGTCTAAAGCATAATATTTCTTTTGAACACATTGAATGTTATTAATCAAACCGTTGATGGTAGCCATTTAATTCCATAATATAGAAAGTCAATAGCTACAGTACCATCAATTGTTGGATTCGTCTTTTGTGTTCAAGAGAATAAATAAAACTGTGCAGGTTTAGAATCACTTGAGAGTGAAGGAAGGTGGAAGGTTTTATTTTTGGATGAACTGTTGCTTTAACAATAACAATAGTGCTCTGTAGTATTTGGAGTTGAATATTGGCTAAATAGCATCATTCTTTGTTGGTTATAGAGCATTGATGGAACTCAGATTGCTGAGGAGGTGAGGGAGGAGGAGCCAGAGGAAGAGGATGATGAAGATGAAGAGGATGATGAACTGGCAGGAGATCTCTCTAGTGCTGAATCCGAGGACAGTGATGAAGAGGAAGAGACTAATATTCAGAAGGGAAGAGTTAAAGGAAAGCTTGAGTGGGACCCGTCAACGTTACCCTATTAAGACACACACACACACAGTCGCTCACACACACACATTCATACACCTTCACACAAGCAAGATTCACATGCAGACATAGACTTGTGCACATGCGCGTACACATAAAAAAAAACATAAAACACTCGCATTTAATGCCCTCTCACACGTACAGAAGCCAGAATTTATTGCCTGAAAAGCTGTCACACATCAGCCTGATTTTGACTCTTTCTAACACCCACAAAAAGCATCCTGTAACGCCATCTGCTGGTCAATATTGGGAATTGCACCCCTCAGTCCAAATGCTGCAAGCCTGTATGTACTTCAGTAGTATAAGCTGCAGTGTCTCAGTAGATCCACAAAAAAGGAAAGATAAATCGACACAATGGAATAAATTGTGAATCAACATCTCTGGGATGTTTTTTTTTTTTTGTTACGTTTACTGTTTTCTAATTTTTTCATGTTGATTAATCAGATTGCAGTGTAGCATCATGATGCTTTCTCCCTTTCTAAATACTAAACTGTAAAATTTGACAGTGTGGCTTTGCCTTTACCATTTGTTGTCTTCAGAGTAACATTTAATATTGCATTGATGTGCAATAGTAAATACCCAAAAGTTGTTTTTGCAATGAAAGTATATAATAATGATATTTTCTTCATTTTAAATCTAGCAAATAGGTTTATTTTAGATCCTCAGAGAGATTTTGATTGAGACGGTTCTCTTTCAGCAAGTTATATATAGTAACGAGATAACATTTAAAAAGAAAACAAAAAAAAAAAAATATTTCAAACTTTTCCTTTTCGTTTTTTTCGGGTTCTTGGTGGTAAGATAGGAGGAAGCGTGTCTGTACATTTTTATATGCCTGTCTTCTGTAAATAGGGAACTGTAGAGTAGTTGAATGGTGACTCAGATTCCTCACGTTCTCCTGCATCCCTCACAAGCCTGTTTGTGTCCACACTTGCTTGCTGAAGAGGAAGGTTCCTCCTCCTCATCCTCCTCTCTCTGTCTGTGTTGATCTCTCTTTTATCGTTCATGGTGTCCTCACCTCAACCGCGGATGGGTTCTCCCTTCACCTCAAATAGATTTGTCTAAGTCTCTGAAGACAAAGGCACCTTTAAACTATTAAAGGAATGAAAACAGAAGAAAATTGATAAGCGGTTTTAGCCCAGGGCTATTTTGGTATATTGTGAATGTCTTTGCTAACCTCCCCACGGAGTACAGTTCAATTAAATTGTTCAGGAAAAGAAATGAAACAGAAATGTATGAAAACCACAAGCAAAAGCCACCTCTTGTGAAAACTGAGGCTTTTGACACTGTTTTGTTTTTTTATGGAAGTGTAAAACCAGAGAAACTGTAGGTGATAATTATGGTTTTCCCCCTCTACATGAGCATTTATGAATATGTGCATTGGGTTTCATGTAATGTCTGTTGCAGTGGTTAGGATTTCTCATGCCATCAGCCAAAACGTGCTTGTGATGTCAGCCTTGTGAGACATCCCGTTGCCCTTCCGTCCACCTCCCATATCTTTCACTAGTCCTTTTTACCATGTGTGTTATAGAACAGCAACAAAATAGAAACTTTTAAAAAGAGCAACCCTGTAAAATCATGTAAGACTATTCTTTTGTATATGTTTCTCTCCTTTTGTTTTGTAAAGGGTTTTTGTTTAACTTCTTTGATGGTCACTGCAGCACTTTCTGTACATTGACCAATAAAGACTTTCCTTAGAATGAGTGAAAGTGTCTCTTTCCCGTTCAAATGCTATACAAACTATATGAATATATAGTATCATTTTAGCTATTGGTTAAAGTGTTTGTATGTTATTTGTTCAAAGGTGAAGCGAGAAAGCCTGGTGGCATATCTAGTCACAACTTGTAAAGTTTGTTCGTTAATGTTTTTGAAATATCTCTACATTTTTCTACATACAAATTACCACAAAGCATTACAATCCAGAATCTAATGCACAAGTTTCTTTTATTAAGGATCGAATGTAATTCTCACAAAGATAAAATGCAAATATTAAGGTGTTAAAAATCAAAAGAACGTGTTATGTTATGTTTTAATTTACTCTAAAGTGAATCAGAAATTGAAAAGTCATTTAAAAGTCAACATCTGCAGCTGAGAGTTTGAAGAGATGTGTTTTTTTTTTTTTTACTTTAAATGCATTTAATAAGACCTTCAAAGAGAAAAAAGTAAATAGCCATTAAATGAAGTGTGGTCATTTGCATTATCAAAGACCCATGTGTTTTCCCCGAGACGCATGTAGACATGATCTCCTTTCTCTAGGGTCAAAGAGATTGAATTAGATGCTGTATCATAGCGGTCACCTAAAGGATGATTGTAAACGGTTATCATATGTTGTCCATTTTTAAAGAGACTTAGAACCATAAGTTTAGTTGAGCGGTTATGTCCAGAGAAAGTGAAGAAATAGACTCCTTTAACAGGTGCTGTGAAGATGCCTGTAACATACACACACAGATATAATTACACTCTTTAAATGTTATGTGATATGAAACATTAATAGTGATTTGTTTTTTTATCGAGGAACACATACCAGTAGTTGGGTTGTAAGCATTTCCTTCATTCACAAAGACATGTTTGTAAACCAGAGTTATCTCAGTGTTGAAAGGTCCACGGTTATCTCCGGGTCCAAGTGTGGCAGCAAATGCCACTTTATCTTGTGTGTGAATCAGATCATATTTTGTTAAACATGAGCATGCACACTACTGTATTATATTACAATTACACATATAATCTTGGTATTTCATATCTTTCCATTGCTTATATATAGTATATAGAGTATATTTAAAGATGTCTTTGATAAGCTAAATTATAAAAGTAAATGATCAACTAAATTACAAACATTCTGAAATTACGAAATTACTTATTATAACTTTTTTCTTGTTTTTTTTTTTTCGTCCATGTAAAGTAATTTTTATGGGCTTTTTTGTCATTCGTTTTCATTTTGTGAAATGAAAAAGGTTACCTTTTCTCTCGAGTTGCTCCAGCTCTTTCTCAGTGACCTGCAGTTTGTCCTCCAGAGAACTCACAGTGGATCTCAGCTCTGTCAGCTCAGAGTGGATCCATGTGAAAATGCTTTCCTCTACATACGTTGTCTCCTTAGCCTGCACTGCTCCTTTCTCTTTGAACTGGACCTCAGACATAGTGGCACAGCTGAACAGGAGAAGCAGCAATAGATACTGAATGGTGCAGGACATCTTCACCTTAAGATTTTGCAGTCGGACCACTTGAACACTTTTCTATGCTGAACTGCTCTGCTCTGGACACAAGCACGACACAACCTCTACACAAGCTACTTATAGGTTTTGGTTCCAGAAATTCCTGTTGCACCTGAAACAGTAGCAGGATGTGTGTCATGCCACGTATGCCATGCCATGCATGGCACTTTACATTTTATTTTTACACTTTGTCGGCTCGATGTAAAGGCAGGTGTGTTTCAATTAATGAAAGAAGCCAAAATGATAAGGGTGAAGCATATGACAAGCTATTTTAGCTTAAAAGGTTCCCAGTGTTGCTTGTCAAAGCAATTTACTAAGAATTAAATTATTTATTTAAATAAATTCCAGTAAAAATGCCAGTCAAAGAGCTCTCTAATGCAATTCTAACTATTACAATTAGAGCTTTTACATTCAGTTGTCATGACAAGTTTTAGGGTTTTTTAAATATGAAGCAAAGTTGTCTTTGTGATCCCTCTTTATTTGTGAGTTGAAACAAAGGTTTTCTTCGTGTTGAGTTAACTCACGTTTTCAAGGCAGCAAGTTTAACCAGCTGGAAATGTTTGTAGCATCTGAATTAATCAGACACGCACAGACCCCTCACCCAATACACACCAATGGGTTACCATGCTTGAAAACAAAGAGTCAGAAGCGTCCTCTCCAAAAGTGAAAGCCACTATTTCATAGCTTCATTCTCTGCTTTTCCTGAAGGTTAACATCAAATCTCCTTTGCGCTTTCCACATATATAAGTGTATTTATACTCAGTTATGTGAGTTAGCGGTTAGTTAATGAAACGTTTGTGCACAAATTACATGAGTTTGTGGTTCTGCCTTGCAAATTAATGTCCCTTTATGATTTTGACCCTTGCTACATGCTTTAACGCATTGATACTGAAAGAAGGTATTGTCTGCGGCCACAAAAATATCCTTTCTTAGAGTTTAAATGAACACACTGAATGTTCGCTGAACAAACAGATTAGTTGATATCAGTAATTCTGCTACAGTTACTAAGATAGTAAGATGCAAAACAGATTTATGATTACACCCCTTTCAATGGTGGACGAGATAGCTAAGCTTACACAACTTAAAAAAACAAATGCAATTAGAAAAAGCTAATTAAGAAAATTAAGCAAACATCATAACTGGCAATGCAACTGAATACAGAAATGTGCTGCAAAAACAGACATGCACTGCAAATAATCACAACACAACCAAACACAGAAATGCACTAATACAGACCACAACGGGAGGTGGTTTCATTATAAAAGTGTAGTAAGCGTAAATTCTCGATCAGCACTGGCACCCCTCAGGGATGTGCTCTCTCTCCACTGCTCTCCTGTCTGTACACCAATGACTGCACATCTATTGACCCCTCTGGCAAGCTCTTAAAATTTGCAGATGACACCTTACTCATTCAGGATGGTGACAAATCTGCCAACAGACAGGAGGTTGAAGAGGAGGCTATCTGGTGCGATCTTAATAACCTGGAGCTGAACAAGCTCAAAACAATGGAGATGATTGTAGACTTCAGGAGGAAGTCTTATGTCAGTTTATTTAGGCTAATAAAAATATTAATAAAAAAATCAATCAGTCAATAAAAAGCTAAAGAATCATATGATCAGGATATTAAAATAAACAAAACCTCATCTTTCAGAGTACATACTGATAAGCAGGTACCAGCCATGTTTGTCATTTTGCGGTTACCTTAAACATTTCCAAAGTGGTATGAGTATTTGCAGCATGTTTCTGTATTTTGTCAAATTGCTGAAGATGTTTTCTATATTTGCAGGTGTTTTGTTGCAGGACACTGAGCTCTCTGACACTTTACATTTTTTTTCTTTCCAAATCCCTCCTGTGGTACGGTTGTTTAATTCAGCTTCATATAAAGATACATAGGACCGGTTTCCCGAACAGGGTTTAAGACTAGTCCTAGATTAAAATAAATGTTAAGAGCTGTCTAAACTGGAGAAGGCTTGCACTGAGATATCTTAAAATACATCATTGCCATTGTTTGGTCTTAAATTGCTCACAGATAATGCATTTTGGTAAGACATGTTTCTAAAAATTCTTAAATGTCCTAAATTAGCAAAGGTCCTGGCTTAATCTAATTCCTATCCGGGAAACTGGTCCATATTGTTCTAAATATGGTTTGTAGAGCAGGTAGAGCCTAAACAATGACACCAGCCTCCTAAAGTCATGACCTGCATCTTTCCTAATGTGTGGTATTTCAAACTGGCATCTCAAATAAGCTCACATTGATCATCAAATGATGATGTTGAATTTACATTTCAATAAAGTCAATCAACAATACAACTCTGTAGAACAAATAGCATGTATTATTTTAACCATGTTTAACATTAAGGTGGGATAATAGCCTAAACATCTATGAAAAATAACCAAAACAGAAGACTAACGTAACAATAATAATATTTTAAAACAGTGTTACTGGTCTCTACATCTTTTTGTAAGTTTCATAAATATTTAACCAATGAAATACATTCAAAAAGCTTGTGACTAAATGCCACTGATCCTCAAACTTCGAAACTTCACCCGCGCCTCCACTCAGAAAGAAGTGCCACGTAGACTGGTTTGCAATGCAAGAATAAATGAGAAACTGTTGTTTGAACTTCTTTTTTGTTGAGTTCACATTTCATCACTTTTCAAATATTGTTTACTGTAATGACAATATGAGACATGAGTTCATGGTTCATGGTTTGGTTGTAGAAGCAACATGATCAGGAGGTTTGTGTAATCAGTATTTTAAAACACATATACTGTATAATTACATACAAGGAAATTCATGTGGAATAAAATGTAATTGTGTAGTTTAGTATTATGTTGTTGTTGTTTTTTATATTATAAACAAATGAGACGTGTCATTTTAACTACATAACATCAAACACACTGTGTACATTTTAAAATATGAGATGAACAGATGTTTGAATTTCTCATCTTGCAATATACACTGCTCAAAAAAAAAATAAAGGGAACAGTAAAATAACATCCTAGATCCGAATGAATAAAATATTCTTATTAAATTCTTTGTTCTTTACATAGTTGAATGTGCTGACAACAAAATTATCAATGGAAATCAAATTGTTTAACACATGGAGATCTGGATTTGGAGTCAATCAAAATTGAAGTGAAAAAACACACTACAGGCTGATCCAACTTTGATGTAATGTCCTTAAAAGAAGTTAAAATGAGGCTCAGTAGTGTGTGTGTGGCCTCCACGTGCCTGTATGACCTCCCTACAACACCTGGGCATGCTCCTCATGAGGTGGCGGAACCCAAGACCAATCGCCCCGGCATATGGTCTCACAAGGGGCCTGAGGATCTCATCTCGGTACCTAATGGCAGTCAGGCTACCTCTGACGAGCACATGGAGGGCTGTGCGATCTTACTAATTGGCTATAAATTCCACCTGTTGTCTATTTCCATTTGCACGACAGCATGTGAAATTGGCTTGAAGTTACATTGTGTTGTTTCAGTGTTCCCTTTATTAGTTTTTTTTTGAGCAGTGTATACAGTATGTGTGTCTTTTGTATATCATTTGTTCACAGATGAAAACAGAGAGCCTAAAAAGATGAGACGGCGTATACAGTTGTTATGTTTGAAGGATATGACATCTAGTCACTTGTAAAGATGTTGATTTACTTTCTCTAAATCTCTGCATAATCCTTTGCTATATACAAATTAGTCTATAACAAAACATGACATTTCTGAACCTGATGTGTCAGTTTCTTTTATTTTATTAAGAATAGCAAATACTAAATTAAGTAACCAAGTACTGTATATACAGTATATTTTAAATGATCAAAGGTGTGCACAGTACAAATACAAATTGTCTATTGTACACTAAAATGAAGCGGTTTTAATAAAATATCTACACAGGGCTGTACTAATTATGTCAGTAATAATACAAGTCATGAAAATTGATTTCAATTAATGGTAAATGCACAAATCAACGAATCAATTTTTAAAGACCATCAAAGAGAAAAAAGTAAATGGCCATTAAATGAAGTGTGGTCATTTTCATTATCAAAGACCCATGTATTTCCACGGAGACGCATGTAGACATGATCTCCTTTACTTAGAGTCAAAGAGATTGAATTAGATGCTGTATCATAGCGGTCACCTAAAGGATGATTGTAAACGGTTATCATTTGTTGTCCATTTTTAAAGAGTCTTAGACCCATAGGTTTAGATGAGCGGTTATGTCCAGAGAAAGTGAAGAAATAGACTCCTTTAACAGGTGCTGTGAAGATGCCTGTAACATACAGCACACACAAGAAGTCACAATGGCATTTTTATTGTCATATATTTACCCTCTTTATTTTGACAAAAATATAATTTTCAGAAGTGTGATATGAAACACTGATACAGGTTTAATATTAAAACACTAATACCTGTGGTTGGGTTGTAAGCACTTCCTTCATTCACAAAGACATCTTTGTAAACCAGAGTTATCTCAGTGTTGAAAGGTCCAAGGTTACCTACGGGTCCAAGTGTGGCAGCAAATGCCACTTTATCTTCTGTGTGAATCAGATCATATTTTGTTGAATAATCAGGCACACTGCTGTATAATAGTACAAATAGCTACACATCTCATTATAATTAACATTTTCTCATTGGCCATACGGTAGTTTATAGAGTCTGTCTGTTTAAAGATATTAACTGCTGGCTATAAAGAATGAATTGAATAAGCACGTGTTCTTAAATTACTTGCCAGTCTTAAAGGGGTCATACAGTGGTACATGCACTTTTTCAAGCTGTTTGGACTGAAATGTGCGTACACAACCACCCTACAATGATAAAGATCCACAAGTATTTTTATTCAATTAAAAGAAGTATAAGTTGCGCCTTCTGAAATCAAGCCATTGTCAAATGCATGTCGGTGTGGCGTCACACTGACAGAGGCCACTCCCACGATAGTTGATTGACAGCAGCGCGTCACACAGACTGAACTGGTGTCTTACCTCAGACCCGCCCTGAACGAGCCGTCATCAGACCAAGATGCAGAGACGGGCAAGAATCCTAAGCGATTGAGGTGTTTTGTTGTTGAATGTATTAATGAAAATAGCAGTAGTTATTTACTCCCGACATCTGAGTGACTGAAGATGCAGAAGACTAACGTTACTGAAGGGAAACGTGCCCTTGATCAACCGAAATCCGTTTGTGTTCATGCGAATCATTCATGATCCAGCCTCACCTACAGAAGCAGTGAGTATAATGTATTTTAATGAATTTTTGCAAATTGCCTTTCCTAATAATGTGCTAATTAGCTAGTTTCACTATGAATACTGCTAAAAAAAAAAAAAAAAAGATCCTCCGAGAGGGCCTCGGAAAAGAGGGGCGGGGTCAGCGGAGCTCGTGAAGATTTAAAGGGAAAGTATGCAGAACAGAGTGCTTTCAAAAGAGCTTTTTTTGACAGGGTAAAACGAGCGTCTTTGAGAAATTTTAAAGCAATCTATATTACAAACTTTCCATTAAGATCCTAAAGAATCATATTAGCTTGTGGAAAATTGCTTTTGTATGACCCCTTTAAGATCAACAGTGGAGCAGTGTAACGGTGGTGAATAAAGAATAAAAAACAACAGAGATGTAACTCATTTTTTATCCATCTATAGGAAATTGTATGCGGTATTTCTACTATTTATTAATTTATTCATTCTCAAACATTTTTGTAAATGAGAACAGACAGAAGGGTTACCTTTTCTCTTGAGCTGCTCCAGCTCTTCCTCAGTGACCTGCAGTCTGTCCTTCAGAGAACTCACAGTGGATCTCAGCTCTGCCAGCGCATAGTGGAGTCCTGTGAGAAAGTGTTCCTGAATCTCACCAACAGAGGCCAAAAAAGCACCGCTTTCCTCTACCTTCAAACGCTCAGTCCCCTCAGCCTGCACTTTGTTCTCTTGCTGCGGGACCTCAGACATACAGGCAGAGCTGAATAGAAGCAGCAGCAGTTGACACAGAATGGTGTGGGACATCTTTACCTTAAGGTTTTGCAGTCAGACCACTTGAAACCTTTCCTATGCTAAATGCTGGCAACTTCCTTAGGACAACTATCAGAGGATTACAACAAGTACTGCACTGCAACGGTTAGTGAATAAATGAATGTTACTAGACTTCTGTAGATGGTCCTACAGCCCTACACAAGACTCTACAGGTGTTTCAGTTCAGGATATATCCCTGATGGATTGAAGTTTAACTAATGACACACAATTTTTGAGGAAATAAAAGTAAATATTTGTATGTATTGCAGGTAATCACGTGTAAAATATGGTCATGTTTTTACAGTAACTCCTCACTGCGAAACAAAAGGTGCGGGGGGTTGGTTGAATCCACATCCAGGGGGTAAGGATGGCTGTTTCTAGGAAATGTATAACTATTTTACTCATAGGTGAATCAACTAATCAGTTCTTTTATGATTACTGAGGATATATACTGTATTTTATTATACAAAAAGAGATTAAAATCAGTTGATAGTTACTGGTTACAATGTGACACACGTGCAAAAACACACACACAAAAAAAAAAGGTAAAAGATAAGAAGGATTAAAAGTAGCACAAACAAGCTGAGGGTTAATATTTAAAGCCAATAGAAGACTACAGAATAGGCTGTGAGTGACACCATTTCTTAATTATATTTAGTCAAATTCAAATAAAAGGTTTTAGCTTCTGATGGAACTTTTGAAATAAAATAGGTGCTGGTTTAAAATAGCCTTTTAGTTTTTTCTTCTAGCAGGGGTAGCTAACGTTATACGTAAATTCAGTAAGATTGTTATTCATGTTGGCACTAACAATGTTCGACTTTGCCAATTAGAGATCACTAAAAATAACATTAAAGTCCCCATGAAATCAATTGCAAATACAGTTTATTGGCTTTTAATATGTTAGCCTTACTATCCGTAAGCTAGTGTGATCCAAAACAATGACAAAATTTATGTTTACAACATTCAAAACATACAGTCTCAATTTTGCCAATATGGATCAACTGCTCACCTGAATCTGAAGCGTCCCACCCCCTGTACTATAAATATATGCTGAAGCTATGGATAAAATCAGTCACTTTTTCACAGAATTAGTATTTTTTGTTCAGTAAATGGTACAAGTGGGGATATGAAATGATTCAGACCGTGTAAACATGCTTCCAAAAGAACAGAATTCTAAACAGAATATTATAGCAATGTGGATGAGATTATGGATGCCATGTGCTGTCTGTTGCGGCCACTTTACCTTCCCATCACTAGTAAGCAGTAGATGTGTTAGGGAGCAAACAGGTAACATTTTAATTACATTTTGCTAAAATGAACAAAATGAACGAGATGACTCGAAAAAAGATTCGTTCATTTTGCTGAACAAGACTCAAAGGTCCGAGTCGGTAAAATGAGCCGAACTTCCCATCACTAGCTCACACCCCCTTAAAAGAAACAACACACAGCTCCCCCCAAAGGGTAGGAGAACACATTACATCCTCCCTGCTGTACACATACATATCATTTGAGCAACCTCATCTTTCATAAATCACTTACGTAAATTAACATTTTCTAAAACTGATAGTTCCAGTCCTTGATTCTGATTTGTTTTGGGCCACGTTGGAAGCTGTTGTAAATTACACTACAAACCTACACCTTTTATACACTTTAAATCACAGCTTCTTTGGGCTTATTGCTTAATAAGGTCTGAAATTGCCCCCAACAATTATTTATTATTATTATTTATTTATTTATTTTACGATGGATGATTAAAATGAAAATCAGGCTCATGTGTTTATGACATCAGTTACTAGGCCTACTCTTCTTTTCTGAAATAAAAGTAACTTCCAATTTATTGTGTGTTTGTACTTTTAATAATTCAGTTATAGGCCTATATAGATAGTTATATTAGACCAGGGCTTTAAACGCTATAGACATGTCAAGTCAAGACAACACACAGTAGTAAGTCATCCAGATACTTTTTGCATTTTGTTTCTCCAACACAGTCTCACGACCAATTCGTACGAACTCGTACAAGGTGGAAAATTTGTGCCACAAATACAAATTCGTCTAAATTTGTCTAAACCCCAGTGACAGGTAGGTTTAGGGGCTGGGTTAGGTGTAGGTCATTTATACAAATTCATCCGAATTGGCAACTCGTAAAATACGTTCGATTTAGCAAAAAGCATCTGAATTCTTCGAGTGAGGTCATACAAATTTGTACAAATTAGCCACCTTGTAAAATATGTATGAATTGTCGTGAGATTGGGTTGGTTTTTCTCTTGCTAGTAGAGTAGTGTGCAATTCATATTGATGCAACAGATCTCTATTGCTTCATTAATTTGCTGCAATAACCAGACAAGGCTTCCAACAATGCCTTTAATAAGCTTTATTCATGACCAGCAGTATCTCGCACAAGTCCCAGAGAAAACCCACTCGGCAAAAAGATTACAGCAGTTTATAAGTATGTGATAGCAGCTTCTAATATATGCAGTTTAGAAATGTGCACTATAGGCAGAAGGGAATTTAACATTTGAAATAGCTCAGCTTGTTGCTTAAAGCTGGGCTCACACTACAGGAGTTTTAAAATAGGAATCTTCAAATCTTAAACATGCACACACAACAGGATTTGAACATTGTGGCTCATCACACACTACAAGATATTATTAAGATTATCATGACAGAGGGAGCGCTTGCCTTTCCACTGCGCACAACTTTCGGACACAACAGTCAATTTTAATTTTGGTTGTACGCGTCAACATGGGAGAGAAGCTCATTCTTGCGGTCTCTGAAAATGTGATATATGATACATCTCTAGAATCATACAGGGATGTTGGCAGAAAAAAAATGTGACTGAGATTGTTGGTCTATCAGGTGTGTTTGTTTACAAAGTGTGCTGTAGCTATCTATGCAAAACAAACCCATGATTAGCATCTAGCCTATATTTACATGCAGTTATCCGTATTTTACAATATTTAGGTTATAGTATTAAGACAGTGTTTAAAATTAAATAACAATGCTGTAACATTTTTAATCTGTTTAAATTGCTGTAATTTTAAAATGCTCTAGACACATCCCTGTATCCACTTGATATGTGTTTTCTCCTTATTTAAAATACATCTCTGGTTTTGATTGTTGTGACAGCACTGTAACTCTTGTGCAAGTTTATTCACAACAAATAATATTGCACAAACAGTGCTCACCTCCTTTGCAAGAGCTCTTTCACTAATAAAGTGTCGTTATATGCTTTTTAGGGGTAAAACCATACTAACAGATGGTCACAGAGGACATGTGCTTTTGTACAGGCATTTTTAATCTTATCAACCGTCATTGTGATTCCCAAGAAAGACAAAGTTCAGTGTCATTAGATGCTGGCCAATAGCACATTAACCAATCACAATGCTAATGAACAGAATAGAACAGAACAGATATGAACCTTTTTTGTTGACTAAAGCAGCATGAACACGTATATTCCATCCAAACTAATATAGAAACTATTAAACATACACTTTTTGGAGAAATGAAGGATGCAGGACTACTCTATAGGTACTCAAGATTAACATGAGATTGGGTGAAACTGTGTGTGTTATGCCCCCTTTAAAAAGCCAAAATACAACTTCAAAATGCCTTCAATAGATTTTCATACAGTCCTCTTCAAAACTGTTTTGCACTCTTAATTTGCACCCTAAATTTTAAGTGTGTTTGTCATATATGTTTTATGGGACATCACAACATTGTATGTTAAGTGCAAAACTCACCCAAAACATATAATTCAGTATTCTAGTTGGCAAATTTATGTGGGAAAGTTACAGGTAAACAGGAAATTCACATTTGCAGGTTCTGTTTTTACACATATCTTACATGTAAAGTTATACAACATATAGGGTATTGAACAGACATTGCCAAAAATTAGTTTTCAGATATGTGCCAAAACTGAGGCAAAACAGTGAGGGAAAACTGTAATAAGATGGTCAAAGAGGAAAGACCAAATGGCCAGTAAACAGAGTTACATTATCATTATTATCAAATACCCATGTATTTGCAGAGAGACTCATGAAGACCTGATCTCCTTTCTCCAGCATCAAAGGGATTGAATTAGACAATGTTTCATGTCGGACACCTGCATCAGAGGATGGTTGTAGATAATTGTTATCGGCTCTCCATTTTTAACTAATCTTAGACCCATGGGTCTGGATGTCTGGTTATGTCCAGAAAAACTGAAGAAATAGACTCCTTTAGCAGGTGCTGTGAAGATGCCTGCATGTAATATGCAACATTAATTAGCTGTCATATAACATGCTATGATACTGCACTTACTTAGCTGTAGGGTGTCATTAAAACATGCAAGACGATACAAAGTAGTAAATACCACATACCAGTGCCTGTGTTGTAATGTGACCCAGCATTTAAAAAGATTTTTTCATAAACCAGGATGACATCTACGTTGAAGGGCCCAAAATCTCCTCTGTTTCCAAGTCCCACAGCAAATGCTATGTTAGGTTCTTCTGTGTGATAAATCATAAATCATGTTGATGTAACATAATACTGCACCTAATGCTGCCTTTACATGCTATCAGAATGACCATAAATATAAGTTTCGTAGTCACAAACTGGACATGAATATCCTCCCTAATCATATTTACAACTGAAATCAATTTGATACCCGAGTTTGGGAATTGGGCGAGCCATAAACTATAATTAGTACTCTACAGTTGCATTAATTTCTCCCCCTCACAACATCTACTGTACATTGCTTTCTCCTGCCACTACAGTCGTGTATATTTACGTATGCAAGCAGTATTCCTTTAAAAAGCTGATTCACACTCTGACTGAACAATTTTTTTTTCTATTGCACTGCAACGTTTGTATTGTTTTTCTTGTTTAACTTTGCCTCTTGTGACCTTGTGTTTGTTTCCCTATTCCATTTTCAAAGCAGAAACACATTCTGTGTGAACCAGCCCTTACAGTACCTTTTCTCCTCAACTGTCCCTGGTCCACGCTAGCCTTCAGAGATTGAAGAGTGGAGCTCAGATTTGCCAACAGTGTGTAAAGGCCTGTGATGAGGCAGGACTGCTGATTCCCAGCAGCTTCACACTGCACAAGTGAAGACTCACTCCTGTCTGTCAGGGCTGTCTTCTCCTCCTTCTGTGCCTCAGACAGGCCGCTGTAGTTACAGATGAACAGCACAAACAGCAGCAGATACAGACTGCTACAGGACATTATCAGACTGTATCAAGATGCAGATTGCAGAACACAAATCAGTTTCAGTAGGCAGATTGCTTCTGTCTGTGGACTGCAAGAGAAGGGCTTTAAAGGATACATGATGCGGAAATAGCTGACAAACTGGCATTGAAGTACTTTACTTCCACTTAGTAAAGCAAAATAAAAGGAAGAATTTAAGAACACCTGAATTAAAGTAGTGGAATGTAGAATTCTTTTAAAAATATTTTTCCTTTATAAACCAGTCCAGCTGGTTGAGGTAATATGCCATTAAGTATTAAACACTTATTATTAAGTACTATGAAAATATTGCTTCCACATGGTATGTGGATTTTTGTGTCGACAGTGTAATTTGTGTAAAATGTTACACTAACAAGAAGCCCTGTGTTACTATGGATCTTAAACTTTTTTTTCACATTATACAGACTAAAACAACACAAATAACTAATCCCCATTCCTAAAACACCAGACCTAAAAATAAAATCCAACTCAAACGCCCTAAACAACAACAAAAACAAAAAAAATAATAATAAAAAGCATGAAGTAAATATAATATAATAAGTTCTCCTTTCTTTTCTTTTTTTTCTTCCTCTTTCTTTTACAATGTCATGTTGTGTACTTATATTTCCTCAGTAAAAGTTCAAAATGGCTGCCAGATTTTTTTTTTAATTATTATTATTATGAAAGACCCTCTGATTATATGTCTAGTTTTAAGATGACACTGAACAAATAATCAGGTCCCAGATGTGTTCGTCACTTTTTGAAGTCCCCCTGAAACATTTCCGTTGTGTTCCGTGCTATTTGCAGCGTGTTTCTGTGTTTGGTTGTGTTGCGAGAATTTGCAGCGCCTGTGTTGTCAAACTGATGAAGATGTTTTCTTAATGTGTTGTCGTTTTCATGTGTTTTCTTCACATTGAGCTCTCTCGGCCACCGTATTATAGCCAGATATTTAGCTAAATTCTGTAAGTAGATTCAACAATTTGAAGAGACTTGAGAGGGATTATGACATCTGTATACAGTGAAACCTTATGTTCCAGCCCTGTCTGCTGAATACACTTGTCAGCTCTTTGTCTCAGAGCTAGTGGTTCCACTGCAACTGCAAAAAAAAAGATCCTTCCTGTCTCATGCCACATTGAAGCTTAAAGTAAGAGGATGTGATATTGTTCTGCTTACAGAAGCTACTTGAAGCATATATAATGTTAACAAAGAGTAAAAAAAAGCATTAGCAGCACATAATTGTGGTGTTTCGTGTTTCCCCATGCATGTGCAAAAAAATAAAACATACAATTTGTAATACAATTTGTGTCACCGCCAAGAATAAGGTGGTGCGATGTGGCAAATGAGAAAAAAATATTTAAAAAGAATGAAGGGTCGTCTCAGTTTGGTGTATAAATATTAGCCAAGATGACTGGTAAAAAATAAAGCTGGCCCACCACAATAACATAACGGCCGAATACACTGGTCATAGTAAATGTTGTGTTTTTATTAATAGATATGGCTACCCCTCTAGCTTTCATATGGAAATTGGAGTGATGTATCTGTCCTGTCCAAGACCCTTTAGGCCAAAAATGATGCATTGCATTTAGATGGGTGTCCTGGAGGAATGCGTTATCTACATTTATTTGTTTTAAATGTGCAAATAACTTTTTAACTTTTACTGGATGTTAAAGTGATTTAACACTCCAAAATTGTTTGCCACCCTGATCACCCTTTCACCCATGATCACCCATTGTTTGAATCTAAAAAAGAAAACGTATTGAATAAAAAAAAAAAAATGGTGTTAATTTTTTCTAAAAATAATTGAAGCAATAACATAAGGAGGACTGACATGAAACCCATCAGGCGTTTGATGATCATAATATACGCATATGTCATGGCATTGGTGGAATATGTAAAGGATATCCAATCATCTGTTTTGTTAATTTGGATACAGGAGAGTTTTTAATATATTAGTAAAACTAAAGAAATGTGTTGTGGGGATATGCATGAAAACTTTGTAAATCTTTGTGAAAACAATTAATTACAGAGATTGACTCCCAGTTTATATTAAATAAGCATTCAGATAGCATTTTTAAAAAGACTTATCAATGTCTAGGCTTACTGAGTAAACTGAGGAGTTTTAATATTGAGAAGGACATTCTGGTATTTGTATGTAAATCACTTATTACATTTGTTCTTACAGAAGTATGACACACACACACACACACATATATATATATATACCTATATACTGTGAAATGGCATATGTTGGTTTTCTAATACATTATACTTTTCCCAAAGCCTTAAATGTATGTTTAATGGACATTGTACATGACACCACTTGTAATGACAAACTTTAACTGGAAGAGGGCAGCCTTCAACTCTCATGTAAATACAGGCAATAGTGTGTAATGTGTGTTGATTCTTGAATGCCTCTAGAGGTCTCCAAATAGCCTAATAAGAACATTTAAACCAGTATAAAAAAACAAACAAAAAACAAAACTCTTTAGTCTAATAATGCACATTTAACATAAATTAAATTAATTGATTAATTAAGAAACAATAATTGTGACAGTATCATAATATTGGCTGCAAATTACATTGATTCATTAATTAATTCATTGCATTGAACTAAGGCTTAAAAATAAAAGGTTCTTTATTTTTTTCTTTTACTGAAACTAGATGGATTCAGCCAATTGATTTTTTTTTTTAGAAAGGCATTAGTTTTCATCTTGCTGTCAATTAACTTAATTATATTTATTCATTATTATTATTAATTTATATATACATGTTTTTTTTGTTTGTTTATTTAAGCGTGCCTTGGAGCACGTCCAAGCTCCACAGCAGTCTAAACTGGAAATAATATGCCCGCATCATATTGAAAGAAAGACACTCTGATCTAATGACAGTGTGTAATCATGCGAATGATGGCATGTGCGTCTTAATCCAAGATTAGGAAGAAAAATAGTGGTATAGTTTACCAGGGTTGTCACGTTTTTTGCAGCATGTAAGTCCTGCTATTCTCCTGACCAAAGTCCAATCTGTCACATTGTCTCAGCCTCCAGAATAGTGCCAGTCGTTTACAGCTCACAATTTATTACATTATTAAGTTTTATTACCATTGCAGCGCCGCTGTCCATCCTCTTCGTACATCGAAGCAAGGCCACCAGAGTCTGAATCATAAAAACGAGATATATCATCTTTTACAGTGCGCATGTATTTCGTGGTTCACGCTTGACACGTAGTAGTCTCATCATTCGTGATAGACGCCGCGAAACCTTATACCTAATAAGCAAAAGATAAACAAGACTTCACATGAACCGATCGCTTTGTAAAATCACGTTCAAAACGCGACTGAATACCAGATTAAACTAAAGTAAAGTAAATGCAATGAGAATTGCAGAAAGAAAGAAAAAAATCAATGTCAAGTTCTATAAAAAAAAAAGTGTTTTGATTGAAGTGTGAAACCACTGCCATTTCGAAACAGTATGTCACAACGTTTGCTTACTACTGATATGAAGCGATTTTATTATTTTATGTGTTGGCACGTATTCAAAACAGAAGATCTGATTCTACGCATGCGCATATGCTCACCCAGAGTGTTTGGTGGGTTAGACCTCATTAAGAATTTCTCCTGGCTGTGAGAGCTAATTAACCTAATTTGAGCAACACCAGCACAGACAGAGATGAACCCAAGGGCCTGCTTTGCGTTTTTCAAATTAAGAGGGCTTCACTTTTCTCTGTGTCTGCATGGAGTCATTAGGGGAAGGGTTTGTTGGAAAACTGAGAACTGAACAGCAAGCAAGTCATATCAAAGCACATCCTTAATTCAACTTGAATCTCAGAGAACACGACAAATTGAATCTGCTGCACAAGCTTAATATGAATAATTTTCCAATTCCTTAACTCTGAGGTCCCATCTAGTGCTGAATAATAAGTGGTGACACACAAGCTAGTTTAACATTAGCACTCATTAGCAAATGGCAAAAATCATTAAAGCAAAGCCATGATAACCTGCTATGTTTAATAGGGAATCATTTGGTGAGGTGACATGGAAGATTAGGCTATGCCTGATGTATTTTTTATATCGTGGCTAGAATGTTTTAATGCATTGGATTTCATAAAGGGATAGGAAGTATTAAAAAAGAAGATTCTCCACCCCTCCTGATTCTCCTGTCTGGAGCTTGAGGGCATACATGCTTGATCTGCATCCACCACACCTCCCTTTGGACTCATTCCCTCATGGACTTCCTATCCCACCATGCATTGCACACCCTCACCTGTTCACACTCTGAAATCATCACTGTCAGCTGTTGTTCATCACCACACCCATTCACTCTCACTATTTATCGGTCCCATTCACACTCAGTCAAACGTGAAGCATTGTCTTGCCCTTACTATCCTCTATTTCTGTATTTCCCCATTGTTTTGTATTTTTGACCTCTGCCCGTTTTTGCCATTGTTTGCTGCCTGCCTGGACCTTCTCGCCTGTTGTTATTGACCATGATTCTGCCTAGCCTCCTCTGTTCCTGTTTCTTGCCTGTTTCTTGAAATAAAGATTTTTTGCACATGGATCCAAACGCTCACTCCTCCATCACTACACCTCCCTGATTGTCCACTGTGCCACTGCAGATGTCCGAAATCCACCAGACACCCCCCCCCCCCATCAATTTATTTTTTATATGATCTTTTAATTATTTTTCTTTACTGATTCATTTATTTGTTTTCAGGTTTCTTAGTGGTTCTTTAATAAAGAACAAATCAGCATTTTGTAAAAAAAAAAATATTATTATTATTATTATTATTACTACAATAATTGTAATACTTTTAAATAATTATTATTACTGCTTAATCGTGATCACAATTAAAACCTTTTCAATCCTTATCATATCCTTAAACAATTGTCCTGGCTCACGCTGACCTAATGAGTGATAAATTAAGTTAGACTAGATTATTGGCCCTTCCAGAAAACTCTTTAATGCTGCTTTTGTAACAGGGCTCTCAAGTAGAGCTGAGAAGCTAAACAGGATCCGGGGGAAAGTGGAGAAGCACAGACATAATAGATGGATCACATGCTATTTATACAGGCTGGCTCGGAAAACCGAGCATGAGAGGAGAGAAAATGAAGGGGAGTGAAGGGGGAAGAGAACATGTTGACTCGCGCTAATCTGTTTCATCTCTCTGTACACTCCCTGTGTGTTTTTCTCTTAAACTGAAGAGAAAACCACACAGACTCATTTTCACTCTGAAGAGCAAATCCTTACAATCACCTGTTTAATACTGGGCCATGCGGAATCCAAAATCCCCAATACCTCCTCAGCCAATAGGAAGCTGGCTTGGTAACTACCTTGACGAACAGATTTTGCAGTGTTAGCATAACAACACAGAGCTGTTTAGTCATGATGTTAGTGTATAGGCCAACCAGGGAAGGGTTATTAAAGCAATGGTTTTAGATTTATAAGTGAAGTTAGCCTATCGTTGAGACAATGTCTCAGTTACGATTACAGTACCACAAAGATGTTTATGAAATATACATATTTCAGAAATTTCAGATGTTACTGTTTAGTGCTTTCACAATCCCAACTAAAGAAGACATTTATAAGCCTTACTCCATGAAGCATGTTTTACCAAAATGGTGAATTAACCTAAAGCTAATGATACATGGGGCGACTTTTATGAGCAGTCTTTTGGGCACTTTCCCAATAAGAAAAGGTAACAAATTTCTATCTGGATCCTTTATCCTGGATACTGTAGCCTATTTCATAAAACAAATTTACCAAATGAACCAGTTTTATTTTAGTTAGTCTGACATTTGTCAGTTGATTTGGTTCAAAATAAACCAGACTAACTGGGGCCTGTTTCATAAAGCAAGTTTACCAAATAAACCAGGCTTATTTCAGTTATTTTGAACCAAAATCAACTGACAATAAGTCCGGCTAACTGAAATAAACCTGGCTTATTTGGTAAACTTGTTTTATGAAACAGGCCCCCGGTTGCTTGTTTATGGCAACATTTACCAAAGTTGTTTGGGGCCTGTTTCATAAAACAAGTTTACCAAATAAGCCAGGCTAATTTTAGTTAGTCTGATGTTTTGTCAGTTGATTTGGTTCAAAATAAACTAGACTAACTGAAATAAGCCTGGTTTATTTGGTAAACATGTTTTATGAAACAAGCCCCCCAGTTGCTTTCTTACGGCAACATTTACCAAAGTTGTTTGGGGCCTGTTTTATAAAACAAGTTTACCAAATAAGCCAGGCTTTTTTTTCAGAAGCAAATATACAGTATTTATAATTTGGTTATATTTATATTAATAATATATTTATTTAGAACCAAAACTTGTTTTCTGAAATTTAATTGAAGTTTTGCATATACAAACTGTTAAGATATCAAAACTGTGTTTACTTGACTTTTTAAATATAAATCATCGATTGGGGGACGTTGTCAATCATGTGGTCTTTACATTCCACGCTGTTATGTAAATATCACAACTTACAACTTTCAAAACTCTTTTCTTCAGGATTTGTCTATTATAAGATTTAGCTTTGTTTAGCTGAGCCTATCAGCATCATCTCTCTGACCAATTGCCGGATGCCAAATTGACATGCTTAGTCAGCCTAAAACAATATATTTGATTGATTGCACTTGAATTAATATACTGAAGGTTTTACATATACTATTTCTTTTCCACCCAGGCTGTCGCTCAAAGAAGTAATCTGTTCTCCTAGTCTCAACAGAAATCTGAGTAATGGCACATGAACGGGAAACATGCAGTGAGAACACCAGAACAAAAGGTACTGTCTCCAGTGTTTTCTCAGCAGAACTGATCTTGTACCCTCGGTGATGTTGTGACCAGCACATGCCAGGATGCACCTGCATGTGGAAGCTGAGGTCGTTTAGGACACAAAGATCTTTTCCCCAGACCATCACTGCCATCGGCTACCTATTTATACCCTCATTCTCTCTCTCACACAACAGTCGCACACCCACAGGGAAGGAAGCGCATCAAGGAAGTCTCACCATTTTTTTTTTTATTTACACCCTTCTCCCAAGGCCTCTCAGTGGTGGATGAGCTCTCGCCCTCCTATTTACACCCCAGTAAGTTAAGGAAATATCCACTGGCCCATGTCTACATAGCATATTGAGAAACACACTGGGAGGAAGTCAGTACAATACCCATTTCCAAGTATTCCAACAATCGCCTGCTAATGATGAAGGACATAAAACATAAACAACCAGTGATTCCCAAGCCATTTCGTAAGCATTTGTACACAAACGCAGACTCTTCAGGCCTTTCTCTTTAGGCTCAGAACAATCTGTTCCCTTTGGTTAAACATGTTTGTTAGTGATTTAAGACCAGATTGGGGGGATAGGGAGGATCAATGTCCTGGTTTAAACCACAGCCCCTAGTTCACCGTCCCAATACTTTGATCGGGAAGCTATCTCTGCACCTGTGCTCTCGGATCTGTGTTATTGAATTACATCTGAGCTCATTCCAAACGTGAAAGAGAGAAGCCAAGAGAAAGAAAGTCCATTTTTATGCTGGCACAGAAAGACAGTCTTGCCGTCTAACATTGATTTCCAATAAGACAGTCCTAACATGTCTAGATATACTAAAACGGGGCAAGATTAGTCCAAATCACCCTATTTCAAGCAAAGGATCAGTAAATGCATTCTCCATTATCTAAGAAAAAAGCCACTTAAAGATTGTTGACCTTAATGGAAGAAGTGCAAAGGCAGTATGGAGTTTCTGTCCAACATTTGTACGCACTTAAGATTAGATCTGAGTTGGATTACAAATGTATTTTTTAGGGTGTTAGATTTTGCTGTATTTGGCCGAGCAGTCGTTCGGGTGGCTCTCTGATGTATTAAATTACCCTAATACAAAAAATAAGTAGGCTTCAACAAGATTCTTGTGGGTAGAAGAATTTACCCTGCCTGCTATAGTTAGTCTTCAAATAATCTTTACCCAAAGTTCTGTCTGTAGGACACAAGTTTAAACCTGCTATAAATAACTGACGTGATACTGTTTGGACCTGATGTTGAGAAACATTGTCTTTTAAGTATTCCATAACCTTACACGAATTGGAGAGCCTCTGCCCATCTGTACCTTGCCTCTTTAAGACATCCCTTATATAGCTAATCATGTTACCGATCTGATGTGAATAAACTTAACTGGTTGCTAGACATTCTCCCAGCTGAATCTTTTCAAAATGTCTTGCGTTTTCACCCCTTTGTTGTCCCTGTGCCAACTTTTTTGAGACCCGTAGTATGCATCAAATTTGAAATGCTATCCATTAAGTGGATAAAAGTGTACAATTTCTCAGTTGAGACATTTAAGTAAATAAAATGTTGGCTAATTTAATTTTTAATTAATTTGAAGTCTTAATTTTAATTTTATTCAAATGTAAGCGTCCTAACATTTCTGGAATTCTGGTTATAAACATTAGCAAATATCATAGAATTAACATAGTATAATGTACAGTATAACACATTTTTACTATTCTGTCAACTCATTAACTTTTGGTCACACTTTATTTAAAGGTCAAATTTTCGCAATTACTTATTCCGCACTAATATTCTAATTTGAGGCTTATAACAGTTACTGAGGTAGTTGCTAAATTTAGGTATTGGGTAGGATTAGGAATGTGGAATATGGTCATGTACTATAAATGCTTTATAAAGTACTAATAAACTGCCATTATGTTAATAAGCACCTAATTAATAGTAAGAACTACTATTACTAATGTGTTACTGAATTATTATTATTTAGAATTAGACTAGACTAAATAATTATATTTTATGGTCACTTTTATCTATTTTCTTGTCCTACAGTATCTCAAAATATATTCATTTCATATATTCATATTCATTCATTCTTTGGGGTGTATATGCAATAATTGAGATGAATATCATGCATTTTTGCATATCATGTAGTTTTATTCAATTGGACATGTTAAGGGTATTTTAGGTGAATGACTGAGTGATTAAGAACACAAGGGAGGTCTGGATTACTGAAAGCAACCTGTGGTTAGTTACCGTTTAAAACCCTCCCACGAACCTGAGCAGAGCATGAGAAGAGTGATCCAATTCTTCACAGATTTAGGTTAGATAATACTTTTCAGCCTCAGACTGTGATAGAGTGGGAGTCAGACAGGAGAGAGAGAGAAAAGTGGGAAATGAGGGAAGTCTCAGTGGAACGCTAGTCGAGCAAAAGAAGTGGTGTTATGTAAATAGGCCCTTCTGTGCTCAAGAATGCACATATTTTTATTCAATGAGAACGCTGAAACACATCCGGGCATATTCTGTCTAAGAAAAAAAACACACACACACACACACACATCCTTCTCATTCACTTGGCTTTTATTCACATTTCAAATATGCTAACGCTAGCAAGATCTTTACATTCCACTGAGTGCCTCGGAAAAACCAGACTTCTATCTGAGCGTTCAGACAGAATAATAATAATAATATTAATAATAATAATAAAAGCAGCATCCCAGTTTAAAATAGAAAGCCATATGTGACGAGTGTATGATAGTGTTCGATATCTATGTGCTCACTCGCACATCCTCAGTTCATTAAAAAGGAACTAGAACCTGATAAATAAAATTAAAAGATAGCCAAACATCTTGATAAAATCATCATCATCAACTGAAATCTCACACTGACAATAAAACCAGATAGAAAAGTGACTAAAGCCCACAGAGAACAAAAAGAAGTATATGATTGTTGGTCGTGAGTACGCGCATGAGTGTCCTCAGGAATACACATCCATCCCAGACAAAAAAAAAAAAAAAAAGAAAAGAAAAGGGGGAATTGCTGTCAGTCATGTAACCGTCCCCTGCTGGTCCTGTGCGAAGGTACCTTCCAGGGCTGGTTTCTTTTCCTCTCAGGCTCCCGTGTGGTGGATTTTGACTTGGGAGGCGACTAAACCTGACCTGCGTCCGCCTCGGTCTCCTGTGTCCGATGACTGTGCTTTGCAGGCTTTACACCCAGGGAAAGAGGAACGATTATTACTGTGGGCTTTCAAAGGCATCCCAAGGTTAATGTGCTTTCTGTCGTATTCTCCAGGGCGAGACGTACACCTGGAGGCGCTGCAGGTCTGTTGAGCTGCATCACACTTTTCTCAGAGCTTCTTCCAAAGCCATCAATAATTTAAACAACTCATAAAGAGGGAAATAAAAACAGAAAAACAAACAAACAAAAAGAACTAACTTAAGATTCCGCCAGTGAGCCACAATGTAAACATTTTCCCTCTGCAGCCTGATGGTGGCGCAATAGTAGTGCCTCAGGCTTCCTCTCTGTGTCCGTGTATGCGTCTCTACGTGAGGGTCCGTGCTCTCACTGGTACTGGAGGTAATTCTTCAGAGACTGGGGCAAAGGCAATGTCTCGATCTCCTGTAGACGCTCTCGTCCCAGAGCCAGCCGAGCTGCACGCCGACACAGGTCCATCAGAGGAAGAGGCTCCGCTGGAGAGAGGCGAACAAAAGCAGAAGCATCTGTTAGAACTGGATTCACAAAGGGAACATTCTAATGCAGACAGATTGAAGGCAACATCATTTTCTGATGAGTCTTTTTTCAGTGAAAGTTCTGTTATCATGTCCCAAGCTTCAAACCATTTTGCATCAATGAGTTAAATTTGAGAAGCAAGCAAGTAATCCATGAACAAATCATTTTCTTTGAACCAGCTCACTTGATTCATTTCACAAGATCTCCAAAAAATAAAAAAGGTGGTTATATAGTTTATGTATATGCACATATCATGAACAAATCATTCTTTTAAATTGAATATTTTCAATGAATCAGTTGATCTGGTACATGGAATGTTTTTTTCCTTCACAAACTGGACCAATTTTACAAAACAAATGATTCAGACCAATTCTGTGAATCAAACTGATTAATTTGATTGAAGTGATGAACAAAACATTTTAACCAGTTCTATGAACCAGATCAACTGATTCACTGAAATGTTTACACCTGAAAGAATGATTCATTAATGATTGGACCATTTGTGAAGAAATCATTCAGATTGTTTTCATGAACCAGATTAACTGATTCATTGAACAGATTTGACTCAAAAGAGTTTGTTCATAAACTGGACCAACTCATGAACCAAACATTTAAATCGACCGATTCATAAAACAGATTCAACTCAATAAATTATTCACAAACTGAACTCCCTTATTTTTCCTATATCAGATACTTTTCAATAAATAACAGCTTCATTTGGCTTCATAACTTGGATGTAGATTGTCTCACATGGTACTGTGTGCCTTCAGAACATGTTATGTTATGTTTGTATTAATTTTGCATCTGTTTTGTAAGTTCAGAGCCTTTGTAAACAGAGTGCAATTCGTTAAAATTTCTCCTTTTGTATTTCACAGAATAATGACATAGAGGTTTGGAACAGCATGAAGGTGAGTAAACGATGACTGGATTTTCATTTTACGGTAAGCTGCTCCTTTAAAAGCTCCAGTGTGTGATCCACCTTGTGATTTAGTGTGTGTGTGTGTGTTTGGGCATCTTGCTCCTCTACATAAGCTGACAGAGCAGTTCAATAATGGATGGATCTTGCCACTGGAGCTCGGTATCCATCAACAGAGCTGCTGCCTCACAGAGGAGTCTGCCGCCACCCATCTGCTTTGAGTCAGCCGCTGCTCCAGCCAAGATTTCATACCGACAAACACAAAAACAGCCACGGCTCCATCTGGACAAGATGCCACATGACTATCAGGTCTTTATCTGGACCTGGGCTGATATGACTAATCAGATGACAAGAATGGCTGCAAAAGTCAAAGCCCATTCCCTCCAGCCGGCCAATCAGAGTAAGAGATTGTGACAGGCTAATGGCTAGTAGTAAGTGTATGTGTGGCTAACAATCAAAAGAGGAATAGTTATACAGCTGCACTGGCACAATGCAAGCACCCACATTGAATATTTATAGCTGTGATGGAGTCCCACACAGAACATGTCGTGAGTTATGTCTTCCTCCATCCTGGCAGCTGAACTGAAGGCATAAACATTGTAATGCACTCACATAATGCAAATTATCACCACAACAAGAAGTTAAAATGAAACAATGGATCCCTGTGGAGCCCTTTACACAGAATGAAATGATTTAATGGCACAAAGCAATGGTTTTTAAGCTTAAGTTGTTGTTTGTCAAAATCAAAATGCCGTGTTGCACTCAGTGAGCGTGAATACTTTTAATGCACATTGTCTGTGCCTCCAGCGACACCACACAGAATTACAAAAATGTTTCCAGCTTCAGTTTTCCCACAATCCCCATCAACTGCTAAACGTTAATATTTAAATACTGCACTATTACATCTTAAAAGTAAGTAAATCCCCAAATAAACGTTTAGATTCACTTTTTTATTCAGTATTTTTTATTGTTGTTGCATAATGATTGATACACAGTATATTAATAATAATGATGATGATCATATTATTATTATTATTATTATATTACATAACTCTTACATTTTGTTACATATTTTACTAAGTTATTCAATGTTTTCATTTTATTTATATTTTATAATTATTCTTTGTGTAATTTATGTTGTATAATATCTGACAAACTGTAATAATAATAATATGGAAATTTTAATATTGTTTAATATTTTTCAACAATTATTTGTCATTATACAGAAATATAGGTCATGTCTCTGACCAAAATCAAGTATTTGAGAATGTGTAGAAAATTAAAAACATTAGTGCAGTCAAATCAATTAATTGAGATTACATCACGTTTTTTAAATAAAATGTTTTGTTTACATGTGTCTACTGTATTTATATGCATATATAATTACACATGCTTATGTACATTTCTTTCTTAAATATGTATATATGTGTGTATTTATACATATGTATAAGTATACACAGTTCACACATATTAATTGTCAGCACTAAAAATATACATCTTTCAACAGTTTTGCCACCACAATAATCATGTATAATCCAGTGGCTAATGAATGACCTAATTAAATCACAGCAGACTGAACATATTACATTCTGATAGCAGTAAAACACCCACTTCCTTCGAAATATATTTAGTCGCATCACCAGTAAGTCCGCAATGTCTCATAAAGAGGCAGATGGCAAATGTAGATGGGATCCAGCTGTACCCAGTGGGCGGGTGCGGGACAGGGATGAGAGAGAGAGAAGCCACTGATAGTCAGGGTCAGAAGTGACAGATGGATCAAAGCACAGACATAGTGCTCCGCTGCAGTAAAACGGAATAATTTTTCATTTCCAGCCCACGTATGAACACGCAAAGGCCGTCGAGCTCAAGGTTAGTCTGAAGACTGTAATCATGCCAGTGAAATACACAACACACACACGGTGACCTGTCACTCACTGTGATCCTCAGGCTGCTCCCTGTCGCTGCTCGATCACATTAAAGCACTGCCTACAAGCCGCATACGCCAACAAATCATACTGATGTGAGTTACACACAATAAATGCGATTACATGGCTCAGATATGTCAATGTGATTCCATTGTGTGTGTTATCAGACTCTCGGAACAACCTAATAAAATGGCTGATAAAACAGACTACAGCAGTTTATGCTGGGAGAGTTTGGTTTTCTTCCCATACAGCAGGAGTTAGATTGATTTCCACATGGCACTCACACATAGAGGATAGCTCAAACACATAAATCTATAAAATATGGTTAAGCTATACTGCTAAAAGTGATGAATGAATTAGAAAAAAAGCAAAAAGATCTGCACTATAGTGAGTTTTTTTTCTAAGAATTTTTTTTAATTATAACTAATTTTGCATAAAACTAATTTAATTTCAGACTGCATGCAAGAAAATATAATAAATGATTAATAAATGATTGTAAGTTCCCCAGAAAGTCAAGAAGACAGTCACTAACACTAATTTAACAGGTTTTTTTGTGTTTTGGGTTTTACGTGAAAGATGTAGTCCATGGGAAAATTGTTAGCATGCTTTTATAATTGTTACTTCTTAAATGTTTGCATTTATACGTTACAGACTCAGAAGTTTAATCTTAAAATAAATACATTTCCATCATAAAGTTTAAAATAAAAATAAAATAAATAAATACTTGTTATCAAATTATTTGTGTAACTCTTTATTTTTCAATATATATATATATATATATATATATTTTTTTTTTTTTAACTAAAGGTAACAATAAAATTAGCCTTAAAAAGACTTGACCTTTCGTTAAAAGTGTTATAATAATTTTTTTTTGGAACTTTTTATTTATGATAATATTTTTTTCACAACAGAAGTATTTCCACAACAGAATGAATGTTGCCATCAGCCTTTTTTCATAACAGTTCAGGGAGGGAAACAAGTAACAAGTAATTATTCTGAGATATATGCTTATTTACTGTTGACAGCAGACAAATGAAACTGTTTAGAGTTTAAATTCTAAAAGTAACACACCGATAGTGCCCATAGTTGGAGAAACATTCATTGCCTAAAAGTACTGTGAGTGATTGCTCTCCTGTGACCGCATCCATGCAAACCTTCCTGTTTCTCTACTAACACTAATAAAAGACAATATGTGACACACGGGAGCCCTTTTTCGAACTTCCATGTTTAACAAATCGTCAAGCTCCAACACTTGCTAAGCTCCTGCAAAGCTCTGACTCCTCCATTAGACTCTTAATAAATGAGTTCTGGTGCAGAAGAGGAGAGAGAACTGCATCTATTTCTGTCCGACACAGTTTTATGATCATTATTACTGTTCCAAAAAGCAATTTCTTCTGGTTGCAAGACAAGCAATGGGATTCATACGGTAAATATCAAAGCATCACATTTTGTAAAATCCAATTAATTCACCCTCCGTACTCAGTGGGGGTGCTGCAGACTCACAAAGGGGGGGTCTGACACTTAGTTTCTACGACCTGTGCCAGGGTGGGAAAACAAGGGGGTGGCGACACGTGGAACCTTCTGGAAAAGCTTTGCGCCGGGCTACAGAAAGCAGCCTGAGAGGAAACGTTTGTAAAGATCAAACCCAACAGAGTAATTCGATTAAATCATTGTGAACTGATTAATGTCTATGGCTGATTAATTGAAAGATTTGTGGTGGTCACATTGAGAGGTCTGCTGTGATCCTCCCACAGAACGGGCGAGTACACAATCAATCATTACAGCATAACACCCAAACCAACTGTAGCTCCGCCTGGATAAACTCTCTCTGATGTGGTTTTTGCGTTGCGGCTCACACATCGACTGAATAATCATTCCACCCCGAGCGATTCATTATTAGCATCAGATCTGAGATTATTTATGAAAGCAGACCAATAAAAAAATAAATAAAATTTTGCTTTGGTAATGATGACGTTCAACCGTAAATTATCCACTTAGCCAAATCAGGCATAACACCCAGGCAATTAGATGTAGATGTACTCTGAGCTTAGTTCACCATGTACTCCTAACCTCGAATTAAAACACACTGTTGTGGCTGCGGTCATGATGGAGGCTTTACTTCCCTTAAACGTGGTGACTCAGAAAACTCACATTCATTAATAATTCAGTTATGTAACAGGGGATTTTACTATACTTAGGCAGGTCAAGTATTTGACTAAGCCTAATGTGAGTGATACTTCACAACATGAAGTCTAACAGCAAACAATAGGACCTGCATGTTTCCAGGAATACGCACGTGTCCGTATGAGGTTTTGTGCTGTACAGCATGTAAAGTCTTACAGCAGAGAGTGGAACAAACAAACCTGCTGAACACACAGGCGTTGGACCATAAATGTGAAGCAGTGCCATTTTTCTGCTAGAATTAGAGTCTCCTTTTTGATTTGATGTGAAAGATGACACCTGGAAACTACATGCAAATTAAACATAGTGAGGTCATGTAAAAACAACAATGTAGCATGCAATGCTTGGGACATGATACCCTCATAGTATTTGTACTGTACTTGTATATCGTAAATTTACTGTATCAGTGAAAAAAACAAAAGGTCAACACATCTAATATATTGACACCAAAGGCAACTGTTTACCTTCACAAAATTACATCATTTTGTGTGTATTTAACCAATTTGTGTGATAATGTTTTTGTATATTGAGATTTTATTTTACAGTTTAGCTTACAGTATAACTTTAACATCCAATGGGCCGGTTTCCCGGACAGGAATTAGATTAAGCCAGGACTAGACCTTTGCTAATTTAGGACATTTAAGAATTTT
>JAUCMS010000044.1:15280961-15293517 GCA_032357445.1 Enteromius radiatus
GGCATTCTGTGCATGTGCTTAACCTCCCCTTGACTTCACCGTTTGTGTGTGTGTGTGTGTGTGTGTGTGTGTGTGTGATTGTTGTACTGTAAGGATGAATGTAACAGCTGTGGGTGAGGCTGCGGCCTTATGGCGTCAGCTGAAACTTCATCCAGCAAACTAATCCTCTAATGACTGGCTCTCAATTAACATGGAGCCAAGCTGTTTGTCCTGAAAAGAGTAAGGACCACTTCTCTGTCCTCTCTTTACCGCTTACCCATCTGTTTGTCCCCTCCCTTTTTATGCCAGGTGCTCTCCATTCATGCCCAGTACCAGATGGTATTGTGGATAGACGATTATAGCATTGTCTAAAAAGGACACCGTATTCTTCTCTTTGAACTGATGAACTAAAACTAACAAACCAACTAACTTACACTGATGGTTATTTACAGTCACTAATTAACTATTTACTAAAAAAAATATAGATGTTAAATGCACATTGTAAGATTCTTAGAATTTTGAAACTAACTACTAACAACTACCTAACTAACAAACTAACAGATACCGCCAGACATTTACATTCAAAAACACTTTGCACTAATTAACTAACAGATATATACTGGCCTTTTTTTTATTACTACAATATATAACTAACATTCTGACTTTAATTCTCATTTTAAGAGGCTTGGAACTACTAGATACAGTCATTTACATTCAAAGAGACTTTGGCACCAAACTAATTAACTAGCAAACATATAACCTACTGCCATTAGTTTGCAAGAGTCTTGGTCCTAACTAACTAAGTAAAACTAGCATATACTTACAGTCTTTTACATTTTGAGACACTTGGCACAAACAGGCTAACTAACTAAAAACATACTGACATACCATATGCATTAAATTAACTAGCATACATTAATTTAAATACTACGAGCCTTGCAACTAACTACAACAGATACTTACATGCTACTGATGGTCTATACTGAAAATACTGAAAGACTTTCTTCTATTTTTATATTTTTACTAGAATATCATGACAGACATCTACATTCTACAACACTTTAGTCAATAATTAACTAACAAACATATACTGACATTCAGTTACATTTAAAGAGTCTTGGAACTAACAAACAACCCAAATAAGATAACTAACTAAACTATACTGACATTCATTTACATATTCACATTTTAAGACACCTGGGAGACTAACATTTCCCATCATTCTCTTACCTTATTATATTATTTTAATTTCCAATCATATGCAAACACAGCATGTTGTCCATTTATGTAATATAATTCAACGCACTTAATCAGAATTCATTTGTAATGATTTCTGCATATCGATATTTGTTCCATTAAATAAATATCATCACGACATTTTCAAGGCACACAAAAAGTTTTTGTTCAAACATATATTATTATGCTAGGTGTGATGGCATTCCTTGAAGTACACTGGAGAACCATGTAAACTCCAGGTTATGAAATGAGATAATAAATATAATAACTGACATGGTGTATGTCAAAGTACAATACTATCAACTGATATCACAGCGGTACTATGGCAACATATTCTTTTATAGGAATAGATACGTCACTATACTGTGACTACAAAGACACTGAACCTGAAAATAGATAAGATTACAAAAATGTATTATGAAATGCTAGATAATAGACGATAAGAGAAACGTATGACATGATGACCACACATCTTTGCCACTTTCAGAGTCTTGTATTCATTAATTTATTCTTGCCTGGTTTACAGTTGTTTGTAATGTAGGATTCACACTGCATTTGTAAGCTCAGTTCATGTGTGACACAGCAGGTGTCCCCATCCCGCTGCTGACTGACAGATGCTGATGGGCCAATTAAAAGGCATGACAGCATTGCTCTGACTCCCTTATCCAAATGCTAATTTCCCACAAGCCTCTGGATTAACACACAAAATCTGAGCCAGCTGCTGTCATCTGCCGATTAGAGACAGAAGAGGAGAATAAACACACAGACAAACACACTTCGGCTGCTTTCCAATGCCAATGCTTTCCATCTTAAAACAAGAAGCAAGATTAGACTTAATGTCTCCTGAGTCATAGTTTCCTGAATACAGTGTTTGACCAATTCATGAGAACATTTGGGCAAATATTGATAGCAATCCATTATTACTTTCTTGTCAAGATCTCTACCATGCTGGTCCACCACCTAGACCAGCACTAAACCTATCGGTACCAGCATGAAAATTCTGGTTTAAGCTGTTTTTAGCATGGCACACTAAATGCCTTAGCGTTTAGTGTAGGTGTTTAAAGAGACTTAAACATCAAAGGGAAGAATATAATATAGCTTAGCAAACACAGCTCAGCTCTTAAGGAACAGATGTGGCCCAAACAGCACTACTGAGTCTCTTACACACACACACACACACACACACAAGACAGCCTGAGAGAACAGTAATCTCTCCGATAAGATGCAGACGACCCTCCCAACTTATTAGACATGTGCCTCAGGCCAGCAACACCATGCAGCGCTAACCCACTGACCCATATAGCAGCCCTCTCCACTTAGCTTACACATCTCTCACAGACAGAGAGGCATCACTCCATAATGCAGATTGTGACAGCACTAATATATATATATATATATATATATACACACACACACACACATACACACACACATTATTTCATATTCTTTAATATTATTTTTATTTTATTTATATTATTCTTTAATATTATTGTATTTATTAACAATTACACACACACACACACACACACATATATATATATATATAATTGTTAATATAACTAAATATTAAATAATGTAAATATAAAAAAAAACAAAAAACAATTTTATAATTTTCTTCTTTTTATTATTATATTAATATTTTTTAAAGAAATTATTATAAAAAATAAATTATATATTATCATAATACTTAGTATTGCACATTGTCAAAAGATTCCAGCGCTCCTACCAAACTGTTGCATGTTTACACTACTGCTTTTGTGTCTTTCATTGTTTGTTTCGACCACAGACTGACAATAATTATCTATGTAGCACACGTTCTACATTCTCCGTATACCTGCCCTCGTCTCGTCCTCTCCGTCTCTCTCTCCAATGCTGAGACTAAGAGAGCATATTGGAGTGGGAATGTGGATCAGACACTATTGTGTGATGAATCATAGCTAGAGCTAATTGGTGTTTTAATCCCTGACAATACAGGGCACAGTGACAGCAGCCTTCTGCCAGTCAGAGAGCAAATGAGAAAGAGAGAGAAAGCACAGACAGATAGAAGCTCTCCACCATCTCTCAATTATATCTACTCTGTGTTGCGCATTCACAAGGGGGCGGTGCATGTCAATTTCCCGCTCATTTCTTGGTTGGATGCTGGCAATTAGTGCAAGTTTACAGTATATACGGTCTAACGTCTCTCTGTTCATCTTCCTCATTACTGTTGGCATAATGGTACTGGGATGCGGACGGGCTGGCTGGCCGACCTCCTAATCACAAAGACTTATGGGTGATATACATAGCAATGAACGATGCAGCATGTAATATTGTGAATATTGAGTGTCACTGTCTGGTCTTTTCTGCTCACAATGCTAGGTATCCACACGCCACTGAAATAGAAGAGCTGGGATGTGTTTTTAGCGGTCATCCAGTCTTGAGTGTCATGTGATCCTTTAGAAATCACTCTAACTTGCGGATGAAACAAAATTAGAAAAAAATAACCTTAATTTCAATCCAATTTAATTCTACATATCGATTTACAGCTGTAATTCCAGTTTGCTACTTCAATTCCAATAGAATTTAGAATTAGTACTAGAAAAACAAAACATTCTCAGTAGGTTGGTGCCCAAACATACAGACATACATGTATACAACAAAACTCAACACACTGATGAATTAGGCTTATGTAAAAAATGTATGCGCAAAATTGCAAAAAAGCACAGTTTCCATCCAGTGATTTCTGCAAGCAAAAAGGTGTAGTCAACTATACAGTCCTCTTAACAATGGAACAAAAATAACAAAAATGTGTATTAATGAATCGCCTCCATTATAATATTACTGCTAAAGCAGAAATTTAGTAACAATTGCAGATAAGCTAATCATCTAGCCAGACAGGTGCGCTAGTTACCCATCCTGACCCATCCCAAGCATGTTCAGGGCCTGCCTGCTGCTTTTCATTTGCAGTGTGATGAATCATAGCGGTAGTGATAAACACTATTCCATCGCCGTGTGGATAACTTCTCAGGGTGCTGTCACTCACACACACACGGTATGCAGCAGAACAGACAGACGTGGGCTCCACCGAGGCTGAGATGCATCTTACTTCTCACAGTTTCTTCCCTCTCCCTCTCTCTCTCTCACAAAATCTGCATTCGCCTTCTCACAATTTCTACGCACACACACCTATAATCAGACACAAATAACATCTCTTTCCCACACTCACAGTCGTCTGAGTTCCTGTTCTCACACAATCAGTGTTTTCAGGCTTCCCTCACAGATACTCAAGTATTCTCTGAGAGTTCCTCTCACTCACATATAGGCTATTTTCAGGTGTGTAACAGGTGTGGTGACTCAACTTATTGAGCTCATGTCTCATAACCTAGAGAGCTGTCTACCTAGAAAGCATTTCTAGATGCAAGCCTATGATCAATAGTTTTTTTTTAAACCGTGCATGATTCCCCAAAAAGCTGTCTAACTATAAGCTATTTATTCCTTTAAAAATTATGTCTAAGGAGGCAGCTCACTGGGTAATGACACAGTCTCTCTCTTTCTCTTGTGTTTACATTATATCTTTCTTTCTGTCTCTCACAGTCTCTTACCCTGGACACTTTAAACTCATAAGTATCTATTCCAAGACCTATTTGCAACAGAGGAGTCTGATTCACTCAGACAGCTCTGAGTGTGTGTGTAATGAAACTAGTTTGCTGTTGTCCACTGAGATGTGTAATAAGTCAGTGTTGGAAGCATGCTTGCATATACAGTAGCCTGGGGTTCAGACTGTGCTGAACATATCTAAAAATGTCACAGCTTCTATTTTTTTTTTTTTTTCATAAAAGCGTATATATTTTTTCGCATTCAGTACCAATGTTTCTCTCTCTCCTCTCTGACTGTCGCTGAATTCCACAAGAAAAGGTGCTTAACAGCCTCCTGCACGCGACCTAAAACGTGCAAAACACCTAAAACGTGTATATAAACCCACAATCCTCAGAGCAAATCTTAACACTACTTTGGAAACCGCAAGCTTCCAAGTGCAGCTCAGCGATCCAGTTTAAAGATGGCTTTGCCAAACACCTCTTGAGATTCACAGAATTCTCTCTCTCTCTTTTAAGCGTTACACGTTGCTTTGCTCATTTCATACAATTTTCCAGCAAATAAAGACATGCTTACTAGAAGCTTTGAAAAGATTTCAAACGGTCTTCGGACCACTTACTGAGTTGCTCTTTCCATCTGAAAGGGAGAAAGAGGGCTCTTTCAACTTCAGATGAGGGGGCTTTGAGAGTGTCCCACTCTGCTCTCGGTCCCCTGATACGGAAACACGCCAGGGAGGAGAAGACTCTGTAGAGCGACACCAAGGCCAAAGCAACCTAATCCATATAAACAGGGCTGAAATGACACTGATAGGATTCTGCTTATGGGCTTACTGGGTTGCTTATTGAATTAATACTTTGAAGTCCTGTACAATGACAAGTTTTATGAAGGGATATCACGCTTTTATTCCTTCAGCATTGACAATTCAATCAACAGAGTAAAACTTCTACAGGGAATTTGTTGTGAAAATGAAAGCGATAAAAAGCCAGTTCCACAAAAAATGGCAGGGAATTTTGTTATTGTAACTATTAATATGTTTATTTATTTATTAAACACTGGTGCCTTTTTTTAGGGAAATTATTTTAGCATTATTTACTCATGCTCATGTCATTCCAATCATACATTACACTATTTTTAAATGTGTTAAGATGATTTTTGTACATTTAAAGAAAGTTAATCAGGGCCAATTTCACTCAAACCAGAAAGTCCTTCACAATATCTTGTCTTTTGTGTTGCGCAGAAGAAATGAAGTCATGCAGGTTTTAGAATGACATGAAGCAGAGTAAGCTAAAAATAAAACATCCACAGGTATGGGTATTTGAACATCGAGTTAAGTCTACCAGATGACTCTCTGAATCCCTGTTCTCTAAGATGTGAGGAGAAAAAAACACCTTGAGGTTGTGCTATCAAATAAAGCTCAGAGGGTTACAAAAACATGCCTCTGGCTTTAAAATGCAGTTTCACACAAACTCTCTGGCTTATACACACACACAGTGTCTGCTTGGCAGGAGAGGATTAGAAAAAAGTGTTTCCAAAACACATGCTGATGATGGCTCAGTGTTTAGCCTTGTGAATGGTGTGATAGCTCCGAGTGCTTGAAACTAATACATAATCACTTGCACAACACACACACACACACACAATATGGAACCCTACATGCACCAAAATCATAAGCATGTTTCCTGTGAATATCAAATGAGAGCTTCAACTGATTAACCTTAATGCTATGCGACTTGTAGAAAACCACTAAGCTAACCAGCAGTTTTTTGAGTCTCCCTGCCTCCACTGCCATTGCGTGTTTCATTGTTCCTCACATTAATAATGAATACATGCCTGCAGCAATGCCCAAGCTTCCTGAAGGACACAGAGAGAAGAACCAGACTCTATCTCTTTACATTGTGGTCTTGAACTAACAGGACAGAAGACAGGATGCAGTATGCAGGATGCATCGGTTTACTGTCTTACTACACCTGTATGTTGAAATATCAACAATTCATGGCAACATCTCATGCAGTGTTGACATAGAATACTGTGTTGTTGTAACTGAACTAGTAGAACATGGCACAACAAGGTCAGGGTTTTGATTGCAAGCAGTGCTCTCTTGGAGTACTCTGACTTGGTGGCTTTCTATTCTGGTCAAGATGGCATGTTGGCTGATTTATAAACAGCTTTTGGTGCTTTCTAGCTGGTCACCCAGCTAAACACCAGCTTGGCCAGACTAGAAGACTGGATATATCAGAGGTGTCTAATCCTACTCCTGGAGGGACACTGTCCTGCAGAGTATAGGTCCAATCCTAATTAAACCCACCTGAAGCAGCTAATCAAAGTCTTGACATCCCTTGGCCTAGCTGAAAATCAGCTTTACCAGGCTTGGAGACCAGCAAAGATTAGGATGGTTTAAGATTTATTTTTCAAATTTTAAGTAGAACAATACTATGACCTAATCCCCCTGGAACAATTAATGCTTTGCTCTGGAGTAAACTGCTGATGAAATCGAACAATACATCTTCAGGTTTCTGAGCCTTATCCACTACACCAACTCAATTCAAGCAAGTTTTAAAAACCTGAAAACTCCATTTGAGATCTTTAAGTATCAAACAACTAGTCACATATAACTGTGGATAAAGTGTATACTTACGATCTAGGCCATTTATATAGCGCATGGTGATCTCACAGTGGCCCCACACCGCACTGACAATGGGGTACAGCTTTTTGCCCTTAAGACCTCTGAAGGCCACTCCGAGGTACTGTCCGTCCACCATAAAGCTCAACGTGCCCTCGTCCATGTCCAACACCACCATCAAAGCATCTGGCAGCACAAAGGCCTCCTCTGGCTGCAGGAAGCTTGGGTACGTGGGAGCAGAAGAGGCCGGCCGGTTCTTACTGTTATGGTAGAGCTTGTTGCGTCCCAGGTCCCAGCCCCAGGACTCGCTATCACTGCCAACTAAAGAAGTGTAGCCCACTGAGTGCAACGGGGCATCTGCCGTGGCCACGCCCACCACCGCATGTGTGCCCCGTTGCCTAGCAGGCCAATGGATCCTCCAAACGTGGAGTCCTCGTGTGTATCCCACCCTTCCGCGAATGCCATCTGTACTCTGGGCAACAGGATGCCGATGAAAGGTGAGTTTATCATCATCCTTTATGAAGATATTAAGCGAGCGGTCATCCGGGTTCCAGGCATGTCGGAGCTGCTGCTCATACGGAGCGGGGGGCATGTCCAGGAGTAGGTCCAGCCGGGCTGGCTTGAAGAAATCCGGCCCTCTCAGTTCCCTCCTCAAGGGCCTATAGGACGGCTCCCCGCGCACGTCTACGGACTTGATGCTCCCCGAGATCTTCTGGCCCATGGCTTGGCTGGATGGAAAGGGGTAGGGAGGAGGGGAGAGGGAAGGGGTGGTGCAACGCAGGGGCTGGGCTTCTGGGGTCCGCCGTTACCTCATCAAAGCACCAAGACGTCAGCCTGAGGTCCCCAAACTCACGTCAGTGTCGGCGGTGGCGAAAGTGCCAGCCTTACTGAAGCCCTAGGAGAAAACACACCAACACACAACGTCATTAAAACAGCATCAAAGAGCCAGCAGGCTGGTTTTATGAGTGCTTCTAGAACTAAAAGTGTGAATCTCAAAGGTGTTAAGGATAAAAATGGTTGCAGAAATAAAGTAAGCACATAAATAAGACGACATGAAGAGAAGCAGAAAGAGGGGATCATGGCCAACCATAGCCTGACAGTGTGAGAGACTGCCATGGGAAAGGATGTAATAATGAGTGCCGCAGGTGAGAACGAGACACATACTGTATGGCATACAGAAACACAGAAGACGCACATATTCACACAAGACAAGTCTTGTCACCTCCAGCTCAAAAACAGCCCAGCGTATGTCACCACAGAGCAATATAGGACCCACACATACTGCATTTTTGCATCTTATAAATGGTATTCATTCTAAAGAGCTTTAGCCACTTCAAACAAATAGTTTGAAACTCTGACATTTTTTAATCACTTAGCAAATGCATTTTAATTAGGTATTTTTTCAGAAAAAAAGGCAATAAATAAATAAATATAAAAAAAATACTTGAAGAAAATTGCAACCATGCTTGTTTACACTGCCACAAGGTGTGGGTGACTGCCAGAGCATTTCTAGGATTTCTTCTGTGATTTTCACAACATTATTTTGCAGTTGCGTGTGATTGTAAGCAGACTCAAGTCAAACGATACCAAAATCCACATGATATTCTTATCTCATCTGTAAATATAAATGTTCAATGTCTCAACCAATTTAAGATTATTTTCACTATTATTTTATGGTCTTTTTCTTTTTTATAGATAGGGCAGTAAAGAGACTACACTATGAGGAGAGAAGGGGACAGGATCTGGAAAGAACCTAAGACAGGAATCGAACTCAGGTCTTTGTGAGACAGTAGCACTATACAGTATGTCAATGCACTAGCCATGATGCTGTTGGCTATTAGGATCATTTTGATTGTTAATCATTATGGGACATCAGACATCATTGGTGTCTGTATAACCCAAATGGCATGGGATAAGTTAAGTGCAGAATATGTGCCTTAATACTGCTTCAATAACTAAATATGAGCATCAGCAATAGGAAAAACTGAAAGCCAAAATAAAGCATTATTTATTTCCAGGTTCCTGTGAGAAACGGTGAGAGAAGAAAAAAAGCGAGAACAAAAGAGAGATTCAGTTCACCTCAGCCTCAATGTCACAAAAAAATCTCCACATTAAAAGCCCATTTTAGAGTGTGCTGGAGATGCGATACGGATGTATGAAATGCTAGCAAGAACTTCCTGCTTGATGCATGGTCTTTTCCTGGAATAAGAAAGCCTCAACCCACGAAGCAGCTCTACTAAAAAAGGCAGTTAGGGGATGTTTACATAAACTGTTATTGTGTCTGTTGCACCTGACCTTTGCAAAGTATCTGTTTCATTGGTACCATGAATGCAGTGTTTCAAAGTAGAAGTCAAGAAACAAAGCATATAAACAGCAGTATTTAGTTGTTTCCATATGATGTCATCATTTATTTCATCACAAAAAAACTAAATGCAGCATAGCGAATTTCCAACCTGGTCTCATAAAAGTACTTACTTTTTGCGCAACAAAGTTTTTATGTACCTTAAGTTTCACCACAGTTTCAAAGAGAAATGTCCACTGAGTAGCAGTAAAACAGAGGTTAAATATGTGAACTGTTTTATTACATTAATACAACCATGCCATTGATACCTTAAAAGCAGATTTGAACGAACCGTTTTGTCGAACCGTAGTTACTTGGGATTCGAACCAGAACTCCTTGTCTCTCAAGTACATCTCGGTACTCAAAGAGCTACCAAACAAACCATCTATAAAAACCCAGAGATATGTAACTGGATATGTGTGATGCTTACATTCAAAAGCTTTATTAATTGAAACTCTGTAAATGTGTTTCAAAAGGAATAAAAGGTGTCTGCGTTTTACTGCCTTCAGTGTTAATTTCTTTTGGATACTGCAGTGATATGTACTTATTGGTACCTTTTTTTGTGTCTCGCTAGAAAGTGCACCCAGGTACATTTATATCATGAGACCAGGTAGGGAATTTCAGTAATTCAATTCAACTAAATTAGTGAATAGTTTATCCACTTATGATCCATTAAACAAACTGACTCAACAAATGAGAGATAGAAGAGTGTACCACTGTAGCTTGTTAAGCTCTTTGTGTGATACAATGTAACACTAAACAGCATCATGTACAACTTGTCAGAGTATAGATCATTATTGGACAAGCTATGCTACTGTAAAATGCCTCAGCTACACTACTAAAGTATGTAGGTTAGTTAGAAGTGTTGGTTCTTTTAGCTTCTCCACAGCAGCGCTGAATAACGTATTCACACACAGACAAAGACCAACATGGGTCATCGACACAAAGGAAAAAGGTCACACATACTGTACAAGGACGCAAACACATCTGAGACAGTCTCAAAACATCAAGGTCACAGAGAAAGAGAGACAGGAAAAAAATAGAGCTGAATTCAGATGACAGGAAGGAGGGTAGCCAGACGGCCAGACAGTCAGAGCCCGGAATCCTGGGTAAGTGTTACCAATATTAAAGGAAAAATAAATGAGGTCAGGAAAGAAGGAGGATAGAATGTGAATGTGTGCGTATGTGAGAGAGAGAGAGAGAGGATGAATGAGAAAGAGAGAGAGGTTGCTGCCCTAACATGCCACTCACAGCTATCATAACGTGTGCTAGGAGTCGAGGTGTTAGGTTTTCCATATCGTATTTCAGAGCTGGAGAGGCTCCTGCGGGAGGGCACAAAGGGTTTCACAGTCTTGCAGCCGTGCAGAGGCACAGTAATAGGTCTCACTCAGGTTGTGCTTGGTTCAGAGCGCATACGTCAGTTTAACTAACATTCCCTCACTTAAACCACTGTAGTCACTAATAACTGTAATAAACACCGACACAAACATAATTACGCTGTTAGTCTGGGAGTAGCAGACAGACTTTTAAACACTGTTCTCACATTAGGTAATTACATGAAGGCTCGTAAAACAAGGACTGAGAAAAAGAAACACAAAAAACACTGACAAAACAACAAAAAGCTTTTTGTGGATCAATTCATTGAATTAAGCACTGGATTGGGCCAGTTTCCTTAGTAATTTTCTAGATTGAGATGGTACAAGCTCTTGAGTCCTGGGGAGTTCGCCAAACACGCAACGCAGCAGCGGAAAATTCAATTACGTGGACCTGAAAACAAAGGACGCTATCTTTATGATGGGACAAGCAAAACAAATAGAGCCTTGAGTGTGGAATGGCAAATTGAGGAAGATGTTTATTATTCAGAAATTCTGCAGATTGAAGAACAGTTTTGATTTTTATTCTTAATTTCAACCCAAAACGGCTTCCAAGCATAGAAAAAAAGACATTTGGCTTGATTGAAGACACCACACCACAGAGGAGCTACAGGGCACAATTACACCAGGGTTGTTTTGACTTCTACTTCGCTTTTCTTTGACTTATAGCCATAGCAGACCCATCCCAGCGACACGCTCACCAGCCGAGTGCTTTTGTTTTTCTAATAGATAAGTCAGCACAAATGGGCATTTTCACATGCGGAGATGTACGGCCCTGGCAGACCGCTTTTATATGTAGTCTTGTCTCGCATGGCTAAGCAGATGGAGACAGCACATCAGCGGTCCATTAGAATGAGGTTGTTATAGTTACATTAGTCGTGTCTCATATGGTTCGGGATCATTACCCCTGAGGAGAGCGAGTGTAATTGATGCAGTGGACGTTTTTTTCACTTTTTAGCTTGACGTTGCCATTTTATATCAGCAGTGTAACGCCCAAAGGCACAGTACAGTCATGCCATGCGGTCACAGTCTTACGGTGTGACTCAGTCACTCTGCTGTGAAACATTGAAACACACCAGCTGTCTGTCTGTCTATCTATCTTTCCATCTATCTATATCCGCCAGTCTGTCTGTCTGTCTGTCTTTCCATCCATCTGTTTATTCATGGATTCATCTTTACTGTAAGCTGTCAGCACAGTTGAAGTAGAAAGTGTAGCTATTTTGGGTGATAGTTGATATTCTGTTTTATGTAAACATAAATATAGAAATATTGGTGGGTATGAAGTGGAACAAGGTTATTTTGGTGAACTAAAACAAAAATGATTGATCACAATATAATTTCATAAACTGAAAATAAAAATATCAAAATAAATGAAAAACTAAACTAACAGCAGTTACTGAAAAACTAACTGAACTATCAAAAATAAATCATTGT
>JAUCMS010000044.1:15308726-15318804 GCA_032357445.1 Enteromius radiatus
AAGAAAAACTTTTATTTTGGATGCGATTAATCGCGATTAATCATTGCCCAGCACTAATATATATATATATATATTATCTGTAGACAGCCCTCTAGGTTTTGGAGCAAAGCTGCTCTGTGCCCTCTTCTTAACCTTGCAACATTAATTCAATTTAAAAACAGTAACAACCCTCCTGTTCCAGTAATGAATTGTTAAGGGTTTATCAGACCGCTAAACAGAACCTGGCTAATTGGCAGAATGTGTGTGTTTGTGTTATTCCACTGTCCTTTCTTTTACTGTTATCACCACAAAGGCTCTTTTCTGTTTAAGCAAAATCACCGGCATGTGTTATGTGTGCCTGGCCCTTGAAACTCAACCCTGGGCAGAGCAGCGGATGGGATGGCTGATTTACTAATTCTATCTCCTGCTACTTCTCTCTCTGAAATATTCAGAGACACACGGGCTCCTGTTACCTGCCCGGCCAGCAGACGAGGGCCTGAGGATCCACTTTCCGACCACAGCATCTCCAAGGGCAACCAATACAGAGTGTGTGTCCGCATGTAAAAGAGACCTCACATTTGTTTGCAATGGTATATGCATATACAGAAGGTATAGTTTCTTCCCCTCTCGCTCTCTTCTGAAAGTTTGTGTGTGGTCACTTTTGGACATTCTCAGAGCCCTCTGCATTATTTATTGTGCTGCTCCAGGTCAGTATAATCAAAAGGCGCCTGATATGTTTAGCTTAAGCTAACATTTTGAGGGACACATGGCCTCGTTTGGTCTCATCTGGCATTTATAAAGCAATTCATCAAAGAGCACAAAGGAACACACTTAATGGTCTTCACAAACACAGGAGGGCCTGTATCTGTCTCCAAATATTACTCTAGGCACAAGATAAGTTACATACACAGTTCTGCCAAATTGTATTTAATTTAGTCATTCCCTTTTTTAAAGGTGACATGTAAAAATTTACTTAATGTCTTAAGAAAAATAAGGAAAACACTTCTTAAATTTGTATTCCCTCCAGAAACCTGTGGTACCAAATCACCAAAGCATACCTAAATGGTGGAATGATCTAAAAGCTATTCAAAAAGATTCTGATGAAAAGGTGAAAAAATAAATGATGTGTAAAAAAAAAAATGGTACTGATCATTGAATACACATTTACTTATTGGGCACAGTGAAGTACAAAAGGTCTGATTATAGACTGAGCGTGTCACTGTCAGTCTTTACTTTCAATAATCAATGTCGCTCTCATTGACTGTGTGAATGAATGTTCATTTGGGAATGGATGAAACAACAAAACAGCCAAACAGCATGTCTGTGGAGCATATGTTGTGTCTGAGCAAGACATGTACTCCATCATGGTTAAAAGAATGCACATGTACACAAACAAAACGCATCAGGGATCACCAAAGGTCACATGCCTTCGTCATGCAGGTCACGTCAAAAAAAGTAAGAGAATACAATTCAGAAATTTTAGCGAATTCCGACAACACTTACGATTTCAGTGTTGTGTGTAAACTGATACTTCTTAAAAATACTTAAAAATACTTAAAAATATACACTTTTTTAATGGAAAAAAGTGAGTTTGATACTGACAAATGAGTGTTGTTATTGTTAACTAAAACTATTCAAATTTTTAATTTACTGAGTAACACAAGTAACACTTTTTAAGGACAAGTTCTCACTATTAACTGATTGCTTAATAATTAGCATTAGTTTAATGTCAGATGTTTATTAGTACTTATAAAGCACATATTAATGCCTTGTTCTGCATTATCATATTTTAGAGCCCTGAATCCTGCCCCATACCTACAGTAAACTTAATAACTACTTCACTATTAAAGGCACAACATGCAAATTTCCGCCACTAGAGGTTGCATTTTCAAAACAATAAGTTCTATGACGCAATGACGGAGCATATTATTAGGAGCAAATCAAATCGTTTTCACAAATCATGTTCATGGATAAAAAGCTCATTCATAGTCTCTGTCCAGTCCAAGGTTAGGGTTTTCGTGAAGCTCCCTCCATTTTGGAAACGCCGCAACAACATTTATTCTCATTTATTTGTTTCAATATCTTCATGCCTCAGTTTGTATATATCTAAGTTTTTTGGGATTGTGGAGAGTGTAATCATGATCCATGATATTGAAATGCACAATAAATAACTACCACTTCCGTATTTGTCCACGCGTGTTACCGTAGTAATCATGCCTTTAATGAGGAGTAGCTGGTGGTAAATATGTGTTTCCTATTCTAAAATTTTACCAAAACCAAAGTTCAAAAAGGTAAATTATATAAAAAAAAAAAAAAGAAAAGAAATGTTGCTTTGTGGAACTAAAATAAAAACAAGATAAGCTTATCTGCTAGAGCCCAAACTAAAATAAAATCTTTCAAGATAGAAATGATACAAATGAGAAAAAGCACATAACATTACCAAATCATAATAATTTCAATCAAAATTGAACAATTCATTAATAGTATATTAATTAAACCAAAATGTTGATGTGTTGATGTCTAATAATATTACTAAACTAAAAAAAACTTTTGTAATAAAGCTGTATTTGGCTGCTTCTGATGTTGCAATTTCAATAAGGTGCTGGAGTTTGCCACAGATTATAGACGGAAAGATAATATTTAATATTACGAAGCCTTTATAGCATTCATAAAAGAAAGTGCATTGTAATTCTATAGGTAAAAGCATCAATATGGCTCCACATAATTGTATGGCTTAATTCTGATGTAATTGACCTTGATATGTTATCGAGCTATTCATCTATAATTTGTTTTGTAAACCAGATGGACATTTGCAAGGAAATATGCGTGCAGACACCAAAACAAATTCATTAGGTTCATAAGTTATAGAGCTAATAAATATGTACAAAAATCATTTAAAATTTCACGCTGAGGAGAAAGAAAATAAAGGATCTTGTTTCCATCATGACCCTGAAACCTTTGCACAAAGAATTTTTTTATGTTTCCATGACAACTGTAAAATTATGGCATGGGAAGATAGTAGCACCATGCATGGCAAGAACGGCTTCCGTGATACGGAAAGATAAGTGTGTTGGAGACAGCAGAGAGGGAAAAGAATGAAGACTAGAGGCAAAAAAGTAGGCCAAATGAAGAGCTAGGTATAATAAGTGCACTACAGATGTCGCCTCACAATGGCAGCACTCCCCGTCGAACAGGTCTGTCAATTCACTGCTAAATTTCCCAAGGGGCTTTGCAACAGCGCTCGGCACTTCCAGGCCCCGGGTGTGCGGAGCGCTGGGGGTTTGTGTGTCGTCTACTCTACCTGAATTTACCAATGACGAGCACTGCGCAAACTAGGTCATGGGGTACGGTCAGCGACATGGAGGGCTCATGACTCCCCTGATAGTATGACTGGGATAAAAATGCAGGTTTTCTGGCAGCTTGATTGCTGTGTTCCTAACCTCTTGTCGCCTCATTCTAAGAGTTTCTTATTTTGCTGTACACTATATACTCCAGAGGTGTCAAATGCAGCATTATGCTGAAATATACGTAAGCTCTGTGAGTGTCACAGGTTTTATAAAATGCAACAGAAATTTAGCACATTTGGTTCAAATTTTTAAGTTTATTCATGAGGAAGGGTTACTTTAAAAATATGCTATTCTTCAGAAGTTTGGGGTCAGTCAGTTTTTATGTGAATACTTTATTCAGCAAGGATGCTTTAAAGTCATCACAACTTTCTATTTATCATACCAATCCTACAAATAAAATTATTTTACTTCTACAAAGAATATTAAACAGCACTCATTTTTTTCACATTGATAATAAATGTTTACTGAGCACCAAATCAGCACATTAGAATGATTTCTGAAGAATCATGTGACACTAAAGATTCAAGTAATAGCTTTTTTAATTACACAAAAAAATTAAATTGTAAATAAAAAATTTAGTAATTAAACAGGAGTACATTACAGAAGAGCCTATAAAATACGTAATAAAAAATAAATAAATAAAACCAATTATGTTTTACAAACTAATATTTTAGTTTTACATCTTGAAAATGTTACATTTAATTATATGTTAATGTATATGTTTAATGTCATTTCTTTGTAATTATATATATATATATATATACACACACATAAAATGCTAAAGTTATTAACAATCCAATCTAGGCTCATTAGAAATATGATCCTCTACCTACATTTCTGTGAAACATACAGCAAGGTACGTGCTACAGAAATGTATTTAGAGGCACGTATTTCCAGTCAACCTAGATTATAACAATTAATATGGGTTGTAAATATGCAAGTACCCAAATTCAAATATCAAAGTAACATAATTTATCTGCTTAGAATTTAATTATGCATTACCTCAAGGTAAGATGAATTTTACAAGTAATTTTCTTAATCACAAGCACGCCTAAGAGTGTTTACGTACAAGACTATCACAAATCAGCTCATTGTAATCCAGACAACAGTCTACGTAAGATTATGAAATTGTCTAGGGTTTTTCTTGGTTTTGAAATCAACAAGATACGTGTGTACGTGACACATTGTTGGCTATTAAGGATAAGCAAAGTATAATCACTAGTGCTGGTGCTCAAACAAACAGTGCCAGCGTGTATACTTTTTGACAAAAATATCACGTGAAGGGCTACTTGAAGTTATGTATTAAACTCAGATAGGAGAAAAGCAATACTTGCCAAGTCACAATTGATTTAAAAGAGCATTGCAGGCATAAAGGTGAGTGTGTAAATCCTTGTTGTTAGTAAATCCATTGATGGAAAAGTGGGGAACAATGAACAAAAGTGCTGCCTTTGCAGTTCCCATGTTACATTTGGCAAGATCCTACATAGTGAGAGCACTTCATTTCTTTCCTGTAGCAATTCCCATTTTCATGAAATGTACAGGGAGGCTGATTTAATCTTTTTTTCTTTTCTTTTTTTTCAATCTGTAATGCAATATAGTAACCATTTTAAATAGCGTTACGTCATTCCCAGTATCCTGTTACTTCAAGTATGGGTTAATCACATTGTTGCATGTATCAAATAACACCTTCCTGAGAACTGTAAATGCATGACCATATAGCTAAGACCACGTATTATGTATGAACTAGCAGGTGGGCAAGCAGAGAACCATTTGCCAGGTCATTTCCACATCCTCCGCAGGTGAAAAGGACTTGAGAGTTATTCAGCAATGAAATGGCACAGCCTGGCAATTTTCTTTTGAGAGAGTGAATAGTACAGTTTCGGTTTGTTCTCACCTGCTACAATTGTAGTACATTAGTTTAGCCTTGTTTTGAACTCTACTGACTTGACTTTTTGTTATGAGCACTATGTGAATTGTTTAACTCATAGGAACATGAATACTTAATTCAAATTAATTCAGTGGCTGAAAGTAACAGGAAATGTTTGCACGTAAGAGGAACAGAGCGTGAAATCCTGCTTTTACCTTTCTTTCTTTGAGCTTTTACTTCTTTTACACCATATCCCTATCTCAAGCTCTTCTCAATCTCTTTTACTTGCTTGATCTTTACACAAACTGACAGCTATCTTCTCTCTCTCTCTCTCTTCCCTGAAGCACAGTAGCGTGTTGCTAAAGGTGACCCAGCCTGAAATCAATAGGTGCTGCCTGAATTAGTCAGAGACATATGAGGTCCAGTGTAAGCCGAGATTCAGCAAAGCTATCAGCAAAAACAAATGCCGTGATCGTTCTCTCATCCTCTCATTTTCAGTGTGCGGGAAACCACTGAACGACACACCATCAAAAAGTTAAGCTTAAAGGGATATTTCATCGAAATTAAAAATTCATATTCTAATACTCAGTGCCTTTCCAAATCTGTAGCATTTATTTTCTTTTGTGGAAAAATAGATATTTTGAAGTTGTTCAGATCTGGATGGGATGGGGTGAAAAAACAGACAGCATGATAGACAGAACAATAAAACAAACTGAGAGATAGATCAACAGACAGATGGATGGATGGATGAGTTGAGGGATAGAATGATAAAAAAGCATGTTAAACAATGTCAGACTAATAGCTGGATGGACAAAATGAGAGATGGAACAAAAGACAGACTGTTTGACAGGATGATAGAACAATGGAAAAATTGATATAGACAGACAGAACGACAATTAGAACAACAAAACTAGAACGATACCTACAAACATCAGAGGGAAGAGATGTGTATGCTGACATGCATTGGTGTGTGTGTGTGTATATATATAATCTTTGTATCTGTGTTGTGACTTCCATTGAACCTGATCCAAGTTTAATTAGGCATATGATTTATTATGCAAATAGCTTGAATCTGAATCACAACAGCTTATTTACCTGCAGGTGCATCTGAATGAACACACAGGCTGCAGAGATGAGAGCCAGACATTTGTACATTGTTCTTAAGATCTTTATTTTAGATTCCATGATAGGCCAATACCTTCCTTTTTTCCCAACCCTGTTCTCACACTGATTTTTGTGTTCTAAATTGGGAGGAAATGTTGCAATCCTTATTATTCTCACACGAAACGTTAAAACTTTAGGAGTCAAATTCACCTCAGTCTGCCAGGTGAAGAAGGGCCTAATAAGAGCCTCAGTTCTAAACTTAGACCTAGTTTACAGACACAACACAAGACGATACCTTCAGATATCTACAGGGTTTTTCCTGCATTTAAAAAGTTTTTGCCAGCTCATGTGATGTAAATGAATGCTGAGTTTGAATGAGAGCACTCTAATCTAAGGGAAAGAAAGAAAAGAGAGAACACACTCTCTCAGCCTGTTTACATCCGTTAACTTCATGCACTTTCTTAGAGTAAATGCCTTCCGAAACGCTTTCGAGGTGAATTTAAACCCGATCACTCAAACCACTTCAGGATGTGTCTGGGACACACTCCAGATGAAGCGGGACAAGTCTAAATGCATCTGCCTGTGGTAACCACATATGCACATTTTACTCCTCCCAAAACATAAAAACAACAAACCAAAAAAAAACAGTGAGAGCAGTTTATAGGTTATATAACATGATGTTACAGTCAGATATAATGGAGCTAATGCTAGATGCATCACTGCGGATTTAGCAGCAAGACGACGCACAAACTGCAGCAAATGAAACAAAGTCACAGACCCTTAACAAACAAACTTTATTGGATAATGTCAATGCAATTTTTTTCCAGTGATGACGCGCTCTCTCCTGTTGCAAACTTCTATTTTGCTAATGATCAATAAACGTATATGCATATATATTGTATATAGCGCGAGTATTCAAGACCGGAGTTATATATTTTGCAGAGACACATTTATGCGGCCAAGTGTAAAAGGAAACATTTTAACAAATCAGATTGATATCTACAAAAAGAGAAAACGAACAAGGTGACCATGTGTAAACACTCTCTCTTTACTTTTCCATCCCTCAAAATAAACTGGCATGAAGCAACTAACATAAACCCTTTAAATAAAAGAAAAAACAAACAAATCATAAACAGTGATTTAAGTGTTGTTGTTGACACAAATCTCTTTGCGATGTCCTAACAACCAAGATCAGCACACAATCGTCCATGTCTACTAGTGATCGATTCGCAATTTAACGACTCATTTGAACAATTAATTTTATTGAATGGTTAAAACAACTCATCTGGCCAACATTCAACTCAAAAGATGTCACTGTCTGAATTGGTGTATATTATAAACAGACCTGATTTACTCAAAATACCTCAGATGAGAGACCATAAGTATGATTTAGCCTTGATTTAACCTTTATAATATTAAAAGATTTAGCCTTAATCCACAGTAATTTCAGGTCATATGACAATTCGTAGTAAATTACCTACAAAATGAATTAGTTTAAACTAGAGTGAGGTGAAACCAGAACAAAAGCAATTTTTTAGCAAGCTTTTTTATTCAGATGTTAAAAAAAACTACTTAGTTAAAATAAACTTTGATGCAATTTTTTTAATGCTTTTCAATATTGATATGATTATACCAAAACATGATAAGCAGAAATCACAAACTATTCCTTTACATTAATTTTAGTTATATTATTGCGGTCGCAGATCTAGTTTGGGGAGGGTCCTTTTTTGACCCAGGAAAAACCCTTGTCTAATTTGAGTAGTTGTAAAAAAAGATCAAATGAGTCAGTGCTGGCATATAGACACAAGAGGTTTTGACCCAGTTTTGTGCCCCCATCTCATGAAAAAATGAATGAATAAATAAATGAGAAGAAGGGGGCTGTGCTGCGTTTGGTGAACTCAGCTTATGACATTGTTAATGATTAATGCCTCTCCTCTTAAGGGCAGCTGCATCCTGTGTGTGATATCACTCCAGTGCTGGATACAAGTAACGTAAGTGCAACTCAATTACATAGCACAACAAACTCTCAAATGCAAACAAGGCATCCTGATATAAAATCGAGACCTGTCTACAAATAAATAAATTGGAGCAGTCAATAACACAAACCGACAAGAACGCATGTATAAAGATGCTCAAAGACCTCTCAACAGTGAGCCATCAATAAGGCAAGCAATCACTCGTGACCTTGCAGCAAATGAAGGCTCTGCTGTCTTTATTTGTCAGAACACAGGCTCAGGCATCACAGGTGCATCTCTTACCCAAAATAGATGAATGATATAGGTCTACACACACAGACACACCTCATTTAACAGCTATCACACAACAACATCTCAAATGATCCTTTCCTTCACCTACACACTGGCTTGCTATGTTACAACACGTATATCACGATAAACAATGTTTATTTGGACACCAACACTAAAACCTAATCCCTCAGTCATCTAAATGTAAATAGGAACGCATCTGGCAGCACTGGAAATAGTATGCCTTTATAGACGTAGTAAATGAACAACACTAAAGGAGTCATACCATGGAAAATCACATTTTTGTAGCTTGATAAATAGAATTTTTTATCTTTTGAAATCGGAAGCTTGAACATTAACAAAAGATTGACCACATTAACATGTCAGCAACCCCTATTTGGTGTTTGGCGTGAAATGTGGCTCGCTCAGACACAAGGTAGTAACAAGGAAGCAAGATGGATGCTTCCTAAACATCCTAGACAAAAACTGCTTTTATTCCACATTTCATATATTTAACAATAGGGGTATCCTTATTATCCCAATGTTAAATTGCATTTAACAGAAGTTGTGCAAAGAGCAAACAAACAACCTGTGAATAATAACTGTTACTCACTTCATATTAAAATGTAGGGACACCCAGAAAATACATATGCACAGTTTCTGTAAGGGATACTATTTTATCCAAATAAATGAAGCAAAAACACTCAAATACAACATTTCAAACAGCCAATAATTTAAGCACCACAACATCATAATGCTCAGAATGAAGAATAGCCTAAATATTTATTTTGGCATTTGCTAAAGATTGTTTTTAAAGATTAACTTTATGATAAATTTTTTGGTGAGAACAATTTGAGAAAATGAACTTACTCGATTAAATATAAAATAAAAGCCAAAAAATATCCAAACTGATACCAAAGAATATAAATAAATAATAATAACAACACAACAATCCACACTGTACCAATATATCGGAAATCCCTCAAAGCAACAGTAGCAAAAATATAAAAAATACCTATTTTGTAAGTAAACATTGTGACCTTTTTCTGTGGGCGGAGGTTTGGTGGAGGCAGAAAGATTCCCCTGACCACTTTACTAACGCTAGCTATGAAGTCTGTTAGCTTGTTTTTTTTTTACAGTAACTGGAGAAATTCTAATTTTACCTGCTTATGTTAGGTCACTCACTGTCCAGGATTATTTGAAAAGGTTAACTTTAACAGGAGAAACCAGATCGGCCGACCCGTACATGTGCACTCAATGCATGGATGTTAAGATGTTAAGGATCTTAGCGAGATGCATAAAAAATTCTTTAAACACGCCCATAAAAACAAAAGGCAATATTTTATTAAACCTTTTCTGATAATAAATAAGCGCTGCAAACGCAAGCAGTTTTGGCAATCGTTTCTATTCAGTCCGCTCTAAAAGGGCCTGTAAGTCATGGCGAAAATACTATAAAACTAATTCACTAGTTCGAGCTTTCTCATTAATTATAATAGTAAGGATTATAATAGTAAGGATGCTGAAGGTATAAGCGAATT
>JAUCMS010000044.1:15318904-15339599 GCA_032357445.1 Enteromius radiatus
TGCGGGATGAGGAACAGCTGTGATAATTAATTCGGCCAGCCCTCCTCCTGAAACTTCGTTATTATCAAAACGATCCCGCCAAGAAACCTTGATTAACTTTATGAGTGGAACCTGAGGAAAATAAATCTAAGACTACTTAAAATTTTGAAAGTTATTTCATGGTGGTTAGGCCACACTAACTCATACATTGTATGAATGAAATAATAAGGTGTACATTTACTCAATTCTCTGTAAAAATTTCAGCCAAAATCTAGTAATTTAAACAAGAAAATGTAATTTTGGGGGTTTTGCATGAGGGAGAAATGTCCACATGAAATTTCAGTGCCAGAAAACTGACTGTATTGAAAGAGATTTCTGAGAACACAGTGCTTAGTAAATTGGTATACTACTGCCAAAATATTTTTTATATGCGCCTTCGAAGTGCTCTAATGAAGACATATAACCTCAAAACATAGAAAACAATCAAAAGAACAAATCAGATCTGTTTCTGAGGCTGCTCACTCTCTTTAAGGTGTTTGACACAGTAATTTAAATATAGTTTAGGTGAGCCTGTGCCACGTCGCGGCGGATGTGGACAGGTTCTGTCAGGCGTGCTCTGTTCTGTGCCTGGCACTTTCAGAGCGTCAGAACCACAATGTATGTCAGCGTTGGGCTCCCAGGGGGTGAGGCCGCAGAGTGCTGAATGGTGCTGTTTGTGAGACTGGATGGGTGGGATTGGAGTGTGAATATGTGTGTGCTCAGGGCTGTGTGGTGGCGTGGACTCTTGCTGAGCTTGCGTCTCCCACTGTGCCTGACAACGATAGCTCAAACCATGCCTGCCTGATGAGGGAAAACAGAACTGAAAAAGCACCGAAAGCTAAAACCAGAGAGGGATCAAGTGAAGCGAATTAAAACTATCCAGCCCTTTTTGGCTGGCAAGGTTAAATGTTTCATAAAGAGAGTGTACTGCACTGTTAGGCACTACATAAGCAGGTATGTAAAACACATGTATGACAATGGCGTAACATATGATCTGAGACGCGCAGAACAGGCCGGTGAGCGCTTTGTTTTCATCACAAAGACTAGCCATCCTCTCACCCATCCTGTTCTGCCGTTACGCCTCAGACATATTTAGTGCCGCCGGAAGGAAAGAAGAGCCAGCAGTATCATTTTCCAACCAGTGTGTAATTCAGAGACTCTTTTATGCGTTCTGCTTTGCTTTACTCTACCAGAGAAAGAGAGAGAGAGAAACAGACAGAAAGGAAGAGATTTTATATTGAGAGGCCATCTGTCAGTCTCTTTTCTGAATATGACCATATAATTCTATTTTATTACTCCCAAAGGGAAAATAGGATGAAAGAGGAAAAGAAAATGGAAAATGAACTGAAAGGAAACCGGCATGAAAGTGTGAAACCTTAGTATAAAATGAAAAAAAATTAGATAAAGAGAGGAATGTTCACTATTAATACTATAGATAATTGACAACCTAAAGAGAAAAAGAAAAGACATGGATTGAAAAGTATGTTGTCTAGAAGAATTGAAAATAAGTCATGGCCTAGATATTAGCACACATCCTTAACTAAAACTAGAAAAGATTTTTTAACTAACTAAAATACATATTTAGTACTCTAACATTGAAATAAAAAAAATATTTTTTTAAATAATGTTTATTTTGATTATTTATAAATTAAACAAACTCTATAACAAAAAACAAACAAATATACAGTAAACACACACACAATTATTAGATTGTTAGTATTTTCACCATCTACGAAAAAGTTGATTATTTCTATCTTTTGCTAGTGTGCAGTTACATTTCCAAACATCTTGGAGACATTGCCACAGTTCTTCTTGATTCAGTCTGTCTCAATTTGTTCTGTTTCTTCAAGTCATTACAGATAGATCTAATCTCTGTGTGGAGCACTGGTTGTTGTCAAACTCCTTGTGCAAGCAAAAATCTCACAATTAGCAGCAAAATTAATGTTTGGAAATGTAAACTTGTTTTCTTCATACTGACCCACTACAGCAGAGCTGTACAGGAGAGCTACCGTCCTGCAGATTTCAGCTCCAACCCCAATCAAACACTCCTGAAGCAGCTAATCAAGGTGTTCTGGGTTACTTAATAATTACAGACAGGTGTGTTGGAGCACGGTTGGAGCTAAGATCTGCAGGACGGTAGCTCTCTAGGAGCAGGGTTGGAGACCCCTGCACTACAGCAAAAGAGAGAAATAAGTTAAAACCAATTTTAGCTGAAAATACTAGTGTTCTAATTAATTTGACGACCACTGTGTGTGGATGGATGGATGGACGGACGGACAGACAGACAGATTAAACTAATGATAAACTTTGAATGAAAAAAATAGAAGACAGTTTAAATTAACAAAAACAAAATATGCCAAAACTAACTGTTCTTAATTAAATTTTTTAAAACTTTAATAAGACTGGCATCCTGGTGCTTACTCAGTGATTCCAGTTCAAGCCTGGTTCATTACATTTTCAATCCTCCACATCATTTCCTGTCCTCTCTGCTCTAAAATGTGCCAAAATGTCCAAGCTGAAAATTGTAAAGAAAAAAAAAAATCAAATGAAAGCTCGGAGAAACAGCATCGCCAGCTGTCCTAAGATAACCGGACTCCGGCCGTTAGTGGATAGACTGCCTGTTCAGGCAGACAGATAAATGGGCACTGTCACAATGGTGCAGCCTCCCTCCACCCCTTATGACAGAGCATCCGTCAGTCTCACAGAGACCAACATCAAATTACCCAAATTAAAACGGGCTTAGCGCAGCATCTGGCCCCATCCCTAAGGACCCCAAAACAGCTGAGCTAAAAGCAGACCTTCAAAAAGATGCCATGTCCCCCACGTAAAACTAAGATCACATCACATGGTATGATGCCAACCAAAATGAATTGGGGTTACAGGTCAAATAGGTTCATATGGCTCATTCAGATCAGTTTGTATAACAGGGCTATCAAGGTAGGCCTACATCTGGGTCCAAGATTACTGTAAGACAACCTATATGCAGGAGATAGAGTTAAGATGCAAGCATAACTTTCCCTCAAAGTTTCACAATGCACACTGAAATACAGGCCTACATAAGACGACAACAGTCACAATAACAACAGTGCTTTTACAGACTGTATTTATTTTTCACAGAACAGCAGAAGTCATGATCTCTTTTCAAAGAAGAAATGTGTATAGACACATATACAGATAGTGTGTGTGTGTGTGTGTGTAGGCTATATAATGTATTTATTTGTTTATTTGTATTATTTGAGAACAATCATTTTCTCAGAAAGTAAGTATACATTTGAAAGTGCTCTTACCTCACTGAAACAGCTTGCTCCTAACATGATGGAATGACAAAAGATTTTCAACAAAGTAAAAAATGAATGAAAGGAATCCCTCTCCATCTCAGTAAATCCAACCAGCGGCACTTTCTCCTAAAGGGAAATACATTTGCATTTTCAGAAGGATTCGATAGTCATCCAGCCGACACAATGATGAAGCGTTTATCTGCAAATGCAGGGGAAGTGGAGAAGTGAAAAAGATAACAGGACGGGAGGAATGAGACTATTTAAACTTACACAGGGATTGTCTGCGTGAACAAAATTGTGATAAAGGGGATACGTGGAGAAACTGGAGTATATTTCAGCCATTTCCGTGTTAAATAACAATGACTCAAAATAATAAGTGAAATAAGATTTCACAATCGATGGGAACGATGCTTCGGAAGACGAGAATGACGTGCGCGTATTCGTAATAAAACGTCCCTCGCATGGCTCCGGGGGGTAAATAAAGTCCTCCTATAGCGAATGCCTTCCTTTTTTTGTAGGATAAATATCCATATATCCATAAACTTAATAAGTACTTTTCTTTCACGTCTGCTGCCTCTGGAAATCGGAAGCAGTCCCGGCAGATGTATGCATCGCGCGTGCGCCTCTGGCAAATGTAGTTTAAAGGAAACAACGTTTCCTTACTTTAGCAAAGGAAAACCAGTCTCCTCTTGGTTATATCGATTTTTTTCTTAACAAATCCTCAATTTGTGCTTCTAATTAATGACTGGCATTTTGTTTTGTTCTCTATCAGTGCTCATCACTCTCTTAACACGATGTACGTCATCCGCCAGGATTGCTTCCGGTTTCCACAGTGGTTATTAGCTTTGAACTATGGATATTTATCGTACAAAAATGCATGGATTCGCTACAAGAGGATTTTCCCACAAAACACAAAACGCTTTCACAACGTTGTAGTTTGGTTTAAATTTTTTTTAAAAACGTTTACAATTTTAAAACGTTTGAAAAATATTTATTATATATTATTTAAACATGTTCTACCTGTAATTTGTGTTAAAAAGTAATTGTAACTGCAATACAATTATCTGTAACTTGGTGGAATTAAATTCTTTACATTTTACAAATGAAATGCTGTTTTGTTTTGTGTTTTATTAAAAGATTTATTAATGTGCTCATATTAAAATTTTCCAGTCATTGCATAATTATCATGTTCTACCTGATACGTTTTGTTGATTAGATATATGTGTATATATATGCATTTGTCTTGTTTAGAATTTTTTTCTGTGAACTACCCGTTATATTACTTTTATGTTTTGTGAATAAATACAATGAGTGGAGTGTCTAAATTTGTGTGTAGTATAAATCATTAGGCTTACATAGGCTTGTAAAATAGTTCAGCAATGCTACAACTAAGGTCAAATTAAAAAAAAAAAAAAAGCACTGGTAATAAGATGAATATTCAAATTTAACACTGTAAAGAAAACGTTTTGACAGCAGCATGTAAGGTTCCAGTTTGGACGTGGTAAGTAAGTTTTTAAAACGTTGGAAGGAGACATTTGAACGTTATAAAAACGTTTCTGCAACGTTGTGGAAAAAAAAAACATTTATAACTTTTAAAAAACCCGACATTTGTCGTATTGAATACGTAGGGGAAAAAAATTAACACAACCTTTTCACAATATGAAAGGTTTTACACTTTTGTTTTCTGGGTTATTCACCTCCTGGAGCCATGTGAGGGACGTTTTATCACAAATATGTGCACATTATTTCATGTCTTCTGAAGTGTAACAGCTGTCCCCCATTTAAACCCATTGGAAGGCTTGTAGGGGTCTGGACAATTTTTATTTTAACCCCAACTGGATTCTGAAGGAAGAAAGTCACATACACCTGATGCTTCAAAGGTAAGTAAAAGACAGGATCATTTTCATTTTTGGTTGAACTATCCCTTTAAGTAATCGTTGAGGAAAACCTTGTGCAGCCACAAAAGATACAGCTAAACCACTAAAAAGAGTGCACGGGCCCTGACACTTTTTCTATTATATAATAATAAATTATACACACTTTAGCAATATATATAAAGATAGCAATTATTTTAAACAAATAAATTTAACTATTGAAAATTAAACACATTCTCAGTCGAGATTGTTTATTGTCAGTCTCAAGTAGACCAGACAGTCATATTTTTAACAAGGTTAAAACAATATTTTAAAGTAAAAGTTCGCATTAAGTTTTTAGTTTTGAAATCTTTAACATTTGATTTTTCCCTTAAATGTGCTTAAAACTTAAAAAACTTAAAAAACTATTGCTATGTCCTAACACAATGAAAAATAGATGTACCAGTTTCTCCCATGATATTTACATGTAAAATATAGCCTACCATTTACCCCGAGGACATCGCTCTTCTCACAGCATACAGCCATATGTTAAATGGCATCTCTGTCTTTGTATGATTGTCACCTTCAGTGGATATTCTGGTATCTGACCTTACAAACTAATTTAAAATAGACCTTTCTGTAGAGAAAAGAATGTGGAAATCAGTGACTTTGTAATGTTATGAACTGATTTTCAATGTATTGATCTACTGAAGAGCTGTCATACTGGATTTTTTTTTTTTTTTATAAGTGCATAATTTCCAGTGGCTTTGCATTTTGTCTTAATGGTGAGCAGTCATTTGGCACGTGCTTGTCATGTAAGGTGATTTACAGTACAGTCATTAGAAACATTCCCCATGGAGCAACATGACTTTGAATGCTTTGCCTGATTTGAGCACAAAGAGCCATAATATTAATAACTCAGGTCATTAGTCGCTCCTACATGGATTAAGGCTACACATTTTCCCCCTTTTCACACTCAACGCATGCACACACACTACATAAGACCCCTTATGTCAAGGTGTTCTGCAATCATGTTTGCACAGCTGTTTGCCAGTCTGTTGTGACAACTCAAGGTTTTTGTTTGCAGGATGCTGGAGTGTATTCTCTAATATACATTGACTGAGTAACCTGAGAAGTTAAACAAGGGCATTTTTAATTGTGCTGTGAACTGATTTGTAGCAGTTCTGAAATGGAACAAGTAATAGCTTTGGAATTACATACATTGCAGCAGTTTTGGTCATGGTCAGTGTGGCTGAAGGTATGTTAACATAGTACTTTATGTTTAGGCTTTGCTGCCATCCTCTGGCAGCACCGACGAATAACAACAGAAACCGAGACATGACATAAAACACTGTTATTTTTACCCAAGTATAATAATAATAATATTAACAATCATTTTATTTAGTAAGGATACATTAAACTGATGCGTCAAAAGAAAGAGAAGGTATTATGTAAGATTTCTATTTCAAATCTGCTCATGTTTAAAGAAACCTGAACAAAATGTATTATGTGTTTTTACAAAATGTCTAGATAATGATCAAATAATAAGAATATTTCTTATATTAGAATGATTTCTGAAGGATCAATTGACACTGAAGACTGGAGTCATGACTGCTGAAAATGCAGCTTTTCCTTCACAGGAAATATATCCATATGTCTCTATCTATTCAAATATTAAAGTTTTATCAAAATATTTAAAAAATATTGCTGTTGTAATGTAGTGACTTTCAAATAATTGCATAGGAGACTTTTGCACTGTATCGATGGACCTTTGATATTGTAACGGTGGTGGCTGCCCCAACACAAAAGACCAACTTTCAAAAAGAAATTTCAGCTGGCAGATAGCATTAATACTGTCAAGTTAAATTATCACAGAATAGCGGATCCACCTGTTACACATTTAAAAAAAAAGTCCAAGTTGCAGTTCATAAGGATTTATTTACATATTCCAAAACTTTAAAAAAAAACTCAACGTGAAAGTGCAATCCATGATAAAACGCGTCATCCTACATTTTCCAGTAGCAGATTCACGTCATTTATACATTTGACCATAGAAAGAGAGAAAAAGATAAAATAAACTTTGAACAAAACATATTGTTCATATTTAGAATCAATATAAATATCAAAAAGCAGTCTTCAAGATCAAAGATAACATTTGCATCACCATAAAAAAACAAAAAACAAAACAAAAACGAATGTGCAGATGTGAATGCAATGCAAGTGAATGAGCGTGTAGTGGCAGGTGAATGAATGAGTGTGTAATAGCGGCAGTGACAGGTGAATGAATGAGTGTGTAATAGCGGCAGTGACAGGTAGCTTAAGGCTACTGACCGAGTTTACAGACGTGAAGGATGTGGTAGAGTGTGTTCTGAAGTTAGACAACCTCCAGGGATGCACAGATCCGATACTTAAGGTAGCTGTTTTCCATACATCGCGAGATAATCAATAACTCATAATCCCGAAGTTGTATCATCTCAGCTTTTTGACTACTTTCTTTGGATGATGAACCACATCATAGGAAGCAGTGTCTGGAGTCAAAGTAATGCCATGGAGCAGGGGTGTCAAATGCAATTCCTGGAGGGCCGGAGCCCTGCACAGTTTAGATGCAACCATAATTAAACACACCTGATCCAACTAATCAGGTCCTTCAGGCTTAATTGACAACTGCATAGTATGTGTTTTGGAGCAGGGTTGGAACAAAACTCTGCAGGGCTCCGGCCCTCCAGGAATTGCATTTGACACCTGTGCCATGGAGCATTTTGTCCAGTGGTCCTTGAAGTTTTCTGCCAAGCTGGAATTCTGCTGGAGATAATCCAATGGTCTCTTGGACGACTGAGTTCAGGGCAAATCGAAACTCTGGTAAGAATTGGTCCCACGTCTTGTGGTTGTCTTCCACATAGGCTGACATCATATCTTTCAGGGTGCGATTAACTCTTTCAGTCATGTTAGATTGCTGGTGGTAAGCTGTAGTCATTTGGAGGTAATGCTCCAATTTGCACATAGTTCTCTGAACATAGACAAACTGAACACCCCCGTCTGAGAGGAGGAAATCTGGCACACTCCACCAAGTGAGTATTTATTTTCTGAAGATGGAAGCAAGCGGTGGCCTGACAGTGGTATGGGAAACAGCTCAACCCATTGTGAATAATAATCAATGAAAACAAGCAGGTATTCATGTTGATTCGAACTTTGGGGCAATGGACCCATGCTGTCAACTCCTAGCATTTGGCTTGGGTGAGGACGCAGGTTCTGACATGACGTTTCAAATCAGACCACATGCCTGGCAAATGGGATGAGACTGCTATGTAGGTACACTCTGTAGTGGACTTGGCCATTTAACAGGTGGGATTTATGATACAGTTTGTCCTCCACAATCACATATTTGTTCTCAGCCAAAGCTTTAAAACCTCTTATGATCTCAGGATCTTTATGATGTTCCTCCCAAATGGATTCAGCAGAGAGGGAAACTCAACATCCTCCTTTTGGCTTGAATACAAGCTGCAAGAAAGTAAACTAGGAGTCCTAGACAAAGCATCAGGTGCTACATTGATGGGTTCAGCGATCTTGGAGAAGTTTGGGACAAAGCGGTGGTACCAACCCGCTAATCCAAGAAAACGCTGTACCTCCTTGATGCCCGTGGCACTGGGTAAGATTTGATGGCTTCAACTTTGGATGAGTCTGCTGTGATGCCGTTGATGCTAACCACATGTCCCAGGAATGTAATTTCTTTCAGGCAGAACTTGCTCTTTTTAAGGTTAATGGTCATTCCAGCATCCTGCTGTCGATGGAGAACAGTTTGGAGGTCCTTGAAGTGCTGAGCTACATATGGTGAGTGTATGATAATATCAATGAAAACAAAGTAGATAGTTTAGTTATAGTTATATAGTTTCCTCATAGTTCTCCCAGTACTGTTTCCATTAACCGGTCCGCTGGAATGTTGCAGGTGCATTTTTTAATCCAAAAGGCATGACATTAAAGTGGAAGAGGCCTGATGCAGTGATGAATGTCATTTTTGCCTTACTCTGGGGGTCCATAGCCACCTGCCAGTAGCCGCTGTTAAGGTCAATTGTGGAAAATATGGCTGCTCCAGAGAGATTCAAGGATCTCAGTGATGTTGGGAAGTGAGTAAGCATCATTCTCTGTGATGGTATTGAGACTACCATAAGGTAGTCTACACAAAACCTAAGGCTGCCATCTTTTTTTGGAACAAGTATGAAAGGGGAGGCCCAGCCAGAATGTGTTGGTTCCACAATTCCTGCACACAGCATCTCCACAAGTTTCTCTTTTACCACTTTTTTTTTTGACAGGAGGTGCTCCACTTACGGCATTATCAATTAAAGCTTGCACATCTGTACTGACCAGTGATGATAATCGGCATACAGGATGTGGTGGAGGGATAGAGCTTAACAGTGAAACAGTGGCTTTGATAAATCTTTGCATGTGGGCCTGATTTTGATGTTGAGGCCTGACATCAGGTACACTTGCATTGCCAGGTTGAAATGGATGTTCTTCTTGTGGGGTGGATTTAAATGAATATTTACAGTTGCTTACCTTGATTTGCAGGCCAGAAACTGCAAGTCCCAGAACTGCAGCATAGGCAAACGCTTTAGGGTAAAGGACCGCAACAGATAAAGTGAAAGTTTGTTTGTGAATATGGATGGGTAACTGCAGCCATCCTAAAGGCATTTCTGCTTCTATCTCTTATAGATTCTTTCTCTCCCTGATACCTGGTGTGGACCCCTTCAGCTAGCTCATCTTCATAGCCTTCGGTGAGGAAGGCTGAGAGGAAAGCAGTCTTGAATTCATTCCATGTCGTTACTGAAGATCAAGCGACCACCCATCAGTCACATGCAATGCCATGGAGTACACTGCTTAACTTAGACTTGCCAGGAGATGAGTCTCTGCAAGTGGGTGCAGTGCAAAGAAATCCTGACATCGTGTTAGGTACAGCAAAGGATCGGCATCATCCGATGGTCTTCCAGATGTAGGAAATGTCCTGGTTGCTTTTTCCAGCAGGAACAGGATGACACTCTGGGACATTTCCTAATGATAATGGGGGTGAGGTAAGTGCGACACTTGATGGTGGTGGTACTACTTTACCTTGGTGATCAACCACTTCTGGTGGTGGAACTGGAGAGTGTAGTGGTCATCATCAGACACCAGGACTGAGGTTGATAGGCAGCCTTAACTTGTAACAGTTAAGACGCACAGATCCATTTACCGGAAGCGATACTTAAGGTAGCTGTTTTCCATACACCTCGAGATAATCCCTTGAATTACACTTCCACCAACCTTCCACCCTTGCACACAAACTTTCAAATGACGTGTTCACCTCTGGTGAGACACCCTCTCTATATTGGTCTTAATTGAAACTCTCCACCCATTTTCTTAAAGTGAAAGTAAAATGCTATTGTGGCATGAAGTTTCCGCATTGCCACAATATATATGGTCCTTTGATAAATAGAAAGAAAATAAATGACAATGTTAATAGCTATAATGCTTTCATCTGATATCAAGAAACCCTGTTTGGGGCTTATTTTAGGCTATTAAAACTCTTTAGCCTTTAAAGACAAAAGACATTAGAGACAACATGGGTTTTCCATTGTTTTTATTGACAGTTTGTACAAAAAGAGGTATGATAAAATCACAACATAACCAGCAAAGAATAGGCCACATTTACCCCCCCCCCCCAAAAAAAACAAAACAAACAAAAAAAAACAACTAGACTTAAAAAAGAAAAAAAAAAAAAGGCCAAAGAAACAAAAACTGAAATGCAACATACAATTTTGTTAGTGTTGGTCATGTTAGACTACGCAATACAGACACCACACATGAAAATCTCTGAATATGCCATTTAATGTGAAGTGATGATGAAATGATTACTTTAGACTTCGGTCAATCGGTTAGGCTCAGTTAATAGAATGTTCAAATCGGTCCATTCAGTCCAACATTGACACCTGAATATTCCAATATCACTTTTTGAAAATGCCTTTTTGAATTCTTTATAATGCCATTAAAGTCTCTGAGACCGTGAAGTGCATTTGTTGAATGCAAACTTAGAGCATCATGCATGCATGTTTGCACAAGATCACTTTCTAACACAAGGGCATTACGACTTTAGATACAACAAAGCTATTTATGCACTAATTTTACTAATCCATCAATGATAGTCAAACTACTCTACACTAAAACATCACGCCTGTTTTCCAAAAACAAATGCTTTTATCAATTTTTAGCAAATCACAGACTGAGATCACATTAGCTGTGATGAGAGTCCATCATTAATTGCATAATATATGAAGATGTTGTGTGTATTATAATCCAATGTGTGGTGATAAGCATTACAGTTTTCCAGAGCTTCATTAGCAGCATTACAGATATTGATGACTTAGAAAACAAAATGGACTTGAACTGGACATAAAAGATATTGAAATGCATAAAAATGCAAAAACATCACTTCTGCTTATGAATGCGCTACCAAAACCATTTATTTACTGCTTATATAATTTATATTTATTCAAAGGTTCAGGACCATTAGAGGCTCTGTATAGGATCTACCAACATGAGGTAATATAATTACCTTAAATGATAATTTTAAGCCCACATGTTGGTAGCTTTGGAAATGATGTGGATAAATCACTAACAGTTTGAGATCCTTCATATCATGAGGGTGTGATAGTTCAGACAACAGTAATGTAAACAAACAAGCGAGATGAAAACACTTGGAAAGACAAAAAAGAAAGACTCCTTTTCAAGCAACAAGTCCAGGGCCAGAATGAGGAGTGATAAACAAAATGATATAAAATGCATAAAAAAAAAGAAAACATTCAACCAAATGAGTTTCACAACATCCTTCGGTGATAAATCTATCAAACAAATGCAGTCATCCAAATAATACTACTGCATAATCAGAGGACTTAAATTATGAACACGGGATATTTGATATGCATACATACAGTATATACACATACAAGAATATCCTTCACTAAAAATTTAGTACACTGAACTGTACAATAACTTCCAAAGGGAACTGTTCAGCAAAACACTGTTTTGCTTACATAGTAATACTATGTGTTACAATACAAGATCAAAATTGTTCTAAACAGACAAAAAAAAAAAAAAAGTTTTGCGCAAGCCTTGACAGGCCACAAAGTGCATAAACGATCAGTCAGAAGCCACTGTTAGAGGAATCCGCAGGGTTGGAACATTTCTGCAGCTTGTATTCCCACTCAAAAGTGGAAAAATGACTATTGCCTTACGACGAATAATATCGTCACAATGTGGCATGTTGTTTGTAGGCAACATGCTCAAGGTTAGCATTAGCCACTACCAATTAGCCATCAAATTCATCTCTGGCTCTCGCCGACACCTGGCATTCAAGTAGAGGCTTTGCAGCAGTTAACGGTGGCGATAAACTCGAGAACGCTCCATCTCAGTTCAAAAAGGCCCAGTGACGTAAGCAGGACAATATCTCCCAATTCAAAAATACCACCCCAATGTATATACTATACTGATATCAGGACAACGGTATGATCATCGAAAAACACACACAAAATAAGTATGGTTAAAATTAACATGAACCTAACGAAGAAACACTTCAGTTTGAAGCACATGAGGGGCCACAGATCATGTGACCGCCAATTCAACAACAGCAAATGGAAATTTGTGCATGGACAACCATCTGCCAGTTTGGAAAGAGTGGAAGGTGACCTTTAGAGGAGAATGCTTGAATTAACAAATTCTGGAAAGGCAAAACGACATCTTTATGAAATGGCAAACTAAGAAAAACATCCACTACAATAGTGCTATTGTGCCATGTCTGAAAAACACTTTCTTGTGCTGCTTTTTTTTTAATCCTTCAAAGACCTTCAATCTTTTTAGATCTTGACAGGTTCAGTTTTCTTTTTTTAAAACAATGGCTCAGATAAAATGATTTTGCAAAGAGTTTTTTTTCCCCTAGCCAATTCAGGCTTTTGTTTTTTCTTCAAGCATTCTCCTCTTTGATTGTCCTTTCAAAACGGACTTTTCGTAAAACGTTTTAAAACAAATGGACAGACAGCTTTAGCGAATCTGTTCACCATCGCTCATACTTTTAGGAAACGCTCTCCAGTCTGACAGGCTTGAACCCCTCTGGTTCTCGGAGACTATAGCCCCGCTTTGGGGGTCTGGGTTGACAACGGATTTGTTCTACTTCCTTTGGTCTTAGCCTGGGACAATCTCTCTCTCTGTTTCCATCTAGCTTTTGCTTTCTCACCTTGTTCGTATCTCTCGCTCTGTCTCTCTCCCTCTCTTTCCTGTCTCTCACAGTCTGTTAACCATTGAGCAGGTAGACCACCAGCTCATAGGTGCACATCATTATAGCAGTGTTAGGGATTTGTCGGACCAGGTGAGTTGTGAGGCCTCGGTACAGTGCTCTGTAACCCTCCTCCCGGACCACCATGCTTAGAGTTTGGAAGAACGAACGATACTTGCTGCCCTCCTCACGTAGTCTGGTACGAATAACCTCTGTCATGAGAGACGGAAAGAGAAAGAGAAAGAAGTTAACAAAAAAGTCAGGGAAATAAACTTTGGAAGATGACATACAACTGCAAAAAAAAATATTTCTGTATTTTTAAATAAAACACTAACCCTTTCATTCTAGATCAAATTATAAAAAAAAAAAAAAAAGTGTAAATTTCAACTGAAAAATACATTTATACAATAACTTGCATTTACACATTTACAAATCAAGACTTTGAGCATATTAATGGATTGAGGGTCAAAATGTATATTCTGCATAAAGTGAGAATCCCGATTGTTTTTGTTTCAAATAGAGATCATGTATCTTCCATGATTTGTAGCGAAGCAAAATAACATGTTAATAATTAAAATATTTTTAAATGAATGATTCAATGACTCACATAAATGTTTCAGTTGTTCCATTACTAAATGAATCAGCATTCTTGAATGATTCAATGACAAATAAATTTTTAACAGTCCCTTTTCACCACCAATTTGTATCAAAAATGACTTTCAAAGGATGATTTCCAACATTTTGATCATTGCCAGACATCATTATTTCACAAATATTACTGTGCGGTTGAGAAAATTTGTGAAGCCATTTCAGATTTTAACATTGTAACTGCTCTCTGTGTAAGTGGCAGCACATCTGATACAAATTTGAATGTTCCGATAGGACTTTGTTGTCATTTAGAAATAAAATTGCATGATTGTTTGAATCAAGGTTGTAGTGTAGATGTAAATATAACAAACTGCCAAATAAACTAACATGCCAACTACAAACCATCAATGAAACAAAAATTAAGACAACAACAAACAAAAAATAAATAAATAGTATTCACCGTGAGGATAAGCAATTGAGGTGGCACAAGTCTTGGATGTGGCAGCAGCCAGCATCATTCCGACAAAGTCTGAAGCATCTTTTACAGATTCATCTTCGTCATCCATGTTAGCGTTGGCCTTGGACTCAATGAGTTTGCGTTTAATGCTTTCATAGATGACAAAGTGGATGACAGTCTCTGATATGCCAGCATAAGAAGCAGACATGCCCCTGTAGAATCCCCGTAACCCATCTGACTGATAGACCCGCCGGACACACTCAAATGCACTCATGCGCCGTTCTCCACGGTTCCTGGATAAAGACAAACACATGTGGTAAATGTCAAAAATCTGGTAATAAGATTTCCTTGTTTAATGTCCCCTAAAATACATAACATTATGAATGATCATGTGTCACTGAACATTGGAGTAGCGGCTGCTAAAACTTTAGCTGTGTCATCACAGGATTAAATTAAGTTTTCAAAAACATAGAAAACTATTTTAATAAATAATGATATTTCAGTTTTTACTGTACTTTTGATCAGCCTCAGTGAGCCTAAGAAACGTCTTTCAATAACATGGCAAAAATCTTACTAACGACTAAACCTTAGTATACCGTACGTAGTATTACTCACCTGGCATCGAGCTGCAATCGAGTCTTTATAAGCCAGATCGGGTTTGTTGCTGTGATTGCAGTGAACCCTGGGAAAAAGAGGTGTTCCAGATCAGGCTTGGAAGTGATATTGTCAGAGCATAGGACATTCAGCAGGTCTAATGACTCTAAATAGACAAACTTTCCCTAAAGAAACTCCACACAGTGCCATGGACATCTCTAAAATATGCTTATGGCCTGTTTTTTTTTTTTTTTTTCTTTTAAAATGTGAAATCTGAATCTCGTTTGTGCATTTCACACCAATCTCAAACACCAACAGTGTAATATGGACTACATGTTCTTTTCAGGAATGAGCAGCATCATTTCCAGCGAATATAATATAATATAACACACACACACACACACACACACACACACACACACTATCTGATGTTAGGGAATCCATTACAGATCCAGTAGGCACTTATTAAATATTTTCGGGTAAGAGCCATAAGCACATCTTAGAGTGGCCACAGCAGTAAATAAGGCCTTTTAGCTAAAGCATTAAGCAGCTTTTCATCTATGACAGGACTCTGAAACCAATGTAGCTTTACTTCTTAAATCTTTAGTCCTCACTGAATTAAATAGTATTTTATAGATAAAGTGGAAGCTAAATGAGATAAACATCTTTAGAAAAGAGTCTTAAATAAAAAAAAAAACAAACAAAAAAAACAAACAAAAAAACACTATTCAGTTACATAACTGCAGCAAATTCACAAAAGAAATGTTATTTATGTTAGGAAAATGGTTGTTTTTAACAGCATGGGCACTGAATTATACCACCGCTGTGATTGTTGAAATACATCTCATGCGAGTACTATGCTGGCAAGACTGTGTGATGTGACAAAATATTAGTAAATGACATTAGCACAACAATGGCGCGATTTAATTTATGTTTGCTGTTAAGGTATGTGTATGCAAATTAAAATGATGTGTTTTAAAGGAATCGTTCTACTAAAAATGACCATAATTTGCTCAGCCTCTGGCCATCCAAAATAATGAGTTTGATTCTTTATGGGAATGGATTAGGAGAAATTTAGCATTACATCACTTCCTCACCAATGGATTCTCTGCAGTGAATGGGTGCCATCAGAATAAGAGTTCAAACATCTGATAAAAACATTGCAATAATAATAATCCACACAACTCCAGTCCATCAATTAATGTCTAGTAAACAGAAATATGTATACTCTTGCTAATGGTGCTTTATCTGTGCATATTTCTCTCCCGATTCAGACTTGATTATGGATTTTTTCTTAAAAACATGCAGTTTTTCACTTCACAAGATTTTAACTTGTGGACTTGGGGCCACACGCTTGCTGTATTCTGCCAATCACAATGCACTGGTTGGCTGGCCAATCTTGCTTTTTCAGAACGATGAGTTTTGTACCAATCGACCCGTTTGAGGAAGGTGGGGCCTAGAGGAGAAACACTAATGTACACAGTGTGTGGAAAATAATGTTTTTTTTTTTTTTTTTTTTACTTAAAGCACATAAACACATTGCATTAAACCAAATACACAAAATAATGTTCTTTTTTAGCAACATCACATGATATGGCCACTTTAATCAGCTGTTTGGACACCCATTCACTGCAGAGGATTTATTGGTGAACTAGAAGTAATGCTACATTTTAATAATCTGTTCCAATGAATAACAAACTCATCTCTATCTTTGATTGCCTGAGGGCGAGTACATTTTCAGGGTCAACTATTTCTATTATGTGTGCTAGAGCTGTATTAACAGCATTAAAAGCAACAGCAAAATTTTTGCCTGATGTTGGTGAGAACAATTAGTTTATATATTCAACTGCAGCAAAATGAAACACAAAGCCTGTGCTTGGTGTTGTGGGTACACAAAATATCCCCCAATTAAAAAAAAACAAACAAACAAAAAAAAAAACTAAAGAGCATAAGACAATGGCAATTGGAGATGAAAATATTCATGTGCAATTCTAACAGTACAGTGTAAATCATCAGTGTTTTCTTAGGCTAAACAAACCAAAAGAAGTCTATTGAGCTAGAGTAGAAGCTCTAGAGAGGGTAAGAGGCCTAGGGCAACTGACTGGTGAAGGGAGGGGAGGATGACAGATCGGTACAAGAGAGTAAGAGAGAGAGAGTGTGTCTCTGACGAGTACTCACAGGGGAGGGGCAAAGCTCCTCTCCTCACAGCTGCAGGACGAAGCCTGCAGATATGGGGGGCAGAGCAGGCTGGCTCACAGACCCTCACGCAGGGTGAAAGCTACAGTAAAGGCCTAAAATAGACACAGGCTTTTCTGTACCACAGTCACAAGCAGCAGTCCACATGCCCCTCAGAGTCAAATCAAACCCATGAGGGAGTGGAACATGACAATAAACCCTGCCCACCACCCATTAAATCCCTCCCACCTCCCCAAACCAAGCCCCGCCCACCAATTACATCAAACAATGACCATTCCATCCCAAACATTTAAGAGTGCTTTCATTTTCCTTTCTTTTTGAATGGATAGACGGAGAAGGGTGGCAAGAGAGGTGAGAGAGACAGAGAGTGAGAGAGAGAGAGAGCAAGACAGAGTGAGATGAAAGTGATTTTTGAGTTTTAAAGGACATCATTAGACCAGTGTTTTTCATTTTAAATGTAAAGGTACAGAACAGAGCTGATCTTGCTTAATCCTTCTGAATTTCTCTTAATCATATCTGAGCTTTAGCAATGCTGGGTCATATAAACAGCTTCAAATCCAAACTAGGATCAAACTTTATATCAACAATAATTTTAAGGAGGGTCAGAGGCAGTGCATGTAAGAGTCCAATGCTAACCTTGTCATTCCTGTTGGCAAAATCATTGCTGAGCACAATTTTGAAGTGGGAATTCTGGTAAGATTCAATCAAGGTTTTGCTATTTAAAAAAAAAAAAAATACAATTTATATTCAAAATTGAATGTTGAATTTTCTGTTGCATATTAGAGGGATTGTTTTCCAAACATAAAAAAATTTATATTCCTGAAATAACTAACATTTCATCACAAATTGTATTATTAGAATAAAAATATATAATTTTCACTCAAATTGTTATTATTGTTATGTTATGTTAATGTCACTTGCTGTGACATTTATGATTTATATGATTCAGTCAAAACCTAACCACAATGATGAGCAATGTGTGGGCCATACGTGACATGCATCAGGTTGCAAGAACAGAGCTAGCAGTAAACTGATGCTGATACAAAGGGCCATTAAGAAAGAGAGAGGAAAAAAAAAAAAAAAAAAAACGTCACCTGCGCTGTTGAGAGGAGAGTGCAGCACATGTAATGAATATTTCATAAGCTTGTCCCTTATCTGATACCAAATTTTCCATTGCAGGCCTTTAGGGACCTATATTTAACCACTTTTGTAACATAAGGGCTATGTGTGCTGCAAGATGTAGTTTGCCAGGCCGTGTGGCCCCTCTTTCTCTTATCTTCAGAGCACAGACAGAATATGCAAGGAATGTTTATGTTTCAACAAATGCACTTCCTGTCTTGCAAAATAACACAGCCTACACATACTGCAATTGAATGACAAGGTTAGCATTCAGGATTGAAATTAAATGACAAAAAAAAGAAGTGCATGAAGTTTTTTACTGAATTTACCTTTACAGAGGGTTACAGGCTGGCAAGGGGGCCATGTGTCAAAACTGCGTAATCACAAGGAGGTTAAAAAAAAAAAAAAAAAAAAAAAGAACTGCAAGCCAACTACAGTGGCTACATTAATTTAAATAAGCATCATCATTATTAATAATCATTATCATTAGGAGAATCATGATCATACCGGTGAGTAGAGACGTGACTACCTGAAGCGTCCCGATCCCGCCTGTGACAGTCGCGAGGACCGCTGCCCACCGCGCATGGACTCTACATGTTAGCGTAGCGCCCTGCTAACGGCCGCTACTACACACAGCACAGACAGTGTGTAAAGCCAGACTGTTTAATAGCACACTGGCATATAATGACTTATGTCCTCCAGCCCTCAAAAGGTAGAAGAAAACAAAAAAGGAAAAAAAAAAGAAACTGGGAAAGGAAAGCACAACCCAAACTTTAAGGACTGTTTTTGCAATAAAGCTTTCAAGCAGATTTAACATACTTGAAAGTTAAGTTTACTTGTTCTAGTACAAATGCTCCGAAATTACCTTTTTTTTTTTTATTATTATTATTAAATTTTAAATGTATATTGTCTATTTGTAACCTACTTTTTATAAATTAGTCATTTAATTTTTCAATCTGTTTGACAGACATATTTGTGGTTAATATAATAAGCTTCTAAAACAAAATGTATCCTGAAAGTCTTCAATTGTGCTTTCGGTCTAAATGCTGTCATACCTTGGAAAAGGTAACCCAAAACACCATGGCTAAATTCTCCCACTTGTACTAGATGGTCACTAGGACAAAGAATTTTATCGTAATAAGGCTGTCATAGCTAAAAACAAAAGCGACTGACAAACATATTTTTTTTAATAAAACACCCCAATGATGCAATCTCTGGTGTGTGCACACTAAGAGGTGAGTATCATTTTAGTTTAGTGTGTGAAATACAACAAAAAAGAGCCAATGCAAACTTAAGTCAAAAAATGTATTTACATGAAAGATGCAGCTGGGACTCTTACCTGCTAAACCAGCAGACAGCATGTGCACCTGTGTAGAGTCAGGATCAAAAACATTGTTCAGCTTCTCTTTGGCTGTGGAGTAGGCAGCAAAATAAATTGCTCTGTGGGGAAACAGGAATTAACAACATTAATTGGTTTTGATGTTCTGTTATATCTAACAAATGCATCAGAAAAAAAGAAAGAAAGAAATACCCCCGATTTCACAGACAAGGTTTAAAGGAATAGTTAATCCAAAAATGAAAATTACCCCATAATTTACTCACCTCCAAGATAGAATAACAGTCTTTTACAAAAACATTATCCTGGCTCTCCCAAGCTTGATAATGCTGGTGGATGGTGACCATTATTTTGAAGCACCATAAACCATATATATCCATCGTAGAAATAACCTATACACCTCCGGGGGGTTAACACATGTTTTCTGAAGCAGATTGATGGGTTTTTGTAAGCAACGTCAAACGTCAGGGGTCAACCAGTGATGAGAGTTAGAATTTAAGTTAGAACAAAAACTCATCGATCTGATTCAGAAGACATGTGTTAAACCCCGAAGGCAAATTGGTTAGTTTTACGATGGATATACATGGTTTGCATACACTTAGGGTGGCTTGGAAGTGAGTAAATTATGGAGTAATTTTCATTTTTGGGTGAACTATTCCTTTAAGCCTAGTTTTACTCCAGTAATGCTTTTTTCTAAGGCATGTTGATTACTTAAATGTCCTAATTGAATTGAGAGAGAGTAAATATTAATAAATAAACATATATATATATATATATACAAGTGGTGGGCCGTTATCGGCGTTAACGTGCTGCGCGAAACCTGCGCGCTGACAGACTTGCGCGTCACGTGCGCGTTGTGCGTGTTTGTCCTGAAGCGTCTGATCGTGGCTGCGGCTAAATGCTCTTGCATCTTCAAATGCTTTTATACAAAACTGATGTGCACACCGTCAGTTATGTTTTCAG
>JAUCMS010000044.1:15360321-15380454 GCA_032357445.1 Enteromius radiatus
TCAATATGGCGGATGTAGTACGTCCGAATTCCATTCATACTACCCACATTCATACTATATAGAACGTACTGTTTTAATGGTCGGGTAGTACGTTCAGTTTTAAATGTAGTACCTACTTAAGCAGTATGTGATTTCGGACGCAGCACATGTCTTTTCAGTTCTGGTTATCCGGTGTTAACGTCTACCCTGCGTGAGTTTGTCGTTTGTAGTCGCTGCCTCGTCAGCATATCTTGTCTCCTCATGCTCTGTTAATTAAAGTTCTGTTCATTGAAGTTCATGTCTCCTTCACTCTTTGCCTCACTGAGAGGTGTGACTCGCATGACAACACAACGGACCACATTCGTTACAATATTGGAAGTTCTCACAACGGAACCTTCTTTATAACAGCGTTATTATAAACAGTAAAACAATTATGAAAATGATTCGTGAAAAGAAACATATAAAAACAATAAAGCCTTGCGTTTTATTTCTAGGATGCCAAAGCAGAGATGAAATATACAGTACATAACCATTGCAGAATCAAACATTTGTCTATCCGAGACAGACAGACAGGTAGAAAGATAGATAAAAAGAAATCCGTAAAATTTACTGACAGCTGTGGTTACCAGAATAAAATCAATATTTTTTTGTTTCACGGTTTTATGATTTTATGCTATGTTTATTTACATTAAACATTCATTTAACAACATTACGTGTGACACACAACCCTAATAAACATAACTAATACAAAAAAAAACATAGTTATTTCAAAGAAAAACCATCAAATTAAAACAAATTTTAAAATGCAATGCAGGGAATTCTGGGAATGTCAGTTTACAGTGTTTCCCCTGTAAATTTAACAGAAATTTACCATTAACCATTTAACTGTTTTTTACTGTAGCACTTTCACTGTTTTTTACTGTTAAAATCATGGTAATTTTTTACAGTGGATATAGATAGATAGATAGATATCCCATGGTACTTAAACTATGACTTTAAAGAACACTGTGGTATAACCATAGGATTATATGGGCACTATTTTTTTTTTTTTTTGAACTTTTTAGGTTTTACAAGTAAATGCGAATTGAATTGAAGGCAATGTCCAAAAGCCACTGCATTACTATTTTTCAGGAGCAGATTTTTATTTTAAAACCATAGTACTTTTTTATAAGGGCATGTGTACTTTTAGAAACTATGTATTATCATGATAGAATGAAAAGACAAAGAAGCAGCGATTGGGGGTGTGAGGGTACAGGGGAAGGAGAGGAAGAGACAGATAAAGGTTTCGGTGCCGGTGTGAGCCGGTGCCCTCTGTGTGTGTGGGAATGCCATTCAGGGTGATAACTCAACCCTGACAGCCCATGATGGAATTCATGATTGATGGGGCTCAATAGCTGCCAGTTCAATTTTCTCCTGTAATGAAAACAAGATTCACCTTTTTCTCCCTCTCTGCCTGCTAAAATCTATGTGAGAAACATGCCTGCCGACTCTTACGAGAGCCCACTGTGGTCCGCTAATGTATTTTTCTATCTGTTTGTCTTCGTCTCTCTCCCTCACTCCCTCTCTCCATCCGTTGGGCAGGAGGTAATGAATAGCTTGCTTGCGGCAGACGTGAAGACGGATTGTGGGAGTGAGTTGTTACTACTCTTTGATTGTTATCGTAACATGGCGCAGAGCCTTAAGGAATGTTCTGCGAATGTTCACGCCATATCTCAGTTTAACTCTCCACTTTCTAGACTCTTGTGATATACAAGCACCAAGCTGTTCCTCCTCCTAACTCGTTTGACTGAATAAGCATAAATAAACATTTCTTAGACATATTCAGTCCCTTTGCATGGCTTAACATCCTCCTCCAGATTTAGAAGACTCAAAGAGCAGCTCCTGGAAGTGTACCAGAAAACGTCTGTGAAATTAATGACCACTTGGAATCCTTTTCTTCCATATTTTAATATTAGCCTTTTTTTGCTTGATGAAATAAATAATTTCTTTATATAGCATTCAAAAGATGCTTAATATTTAGTAATGTTACCAGTTTAACTGCACTGGATGTGAATAAAACTTGCTGGATTGATGACAGAGCTGCTTTACAGCTGAATCGAATAAGTTTAATAATTGATGAATTTTGGAACATCGACACTTATTGAACTGAACTGAATCAACATTGTACTGACTCAAGCTGAATAATGTCACTTTTGACCTCTAAGCCCCACCTCCTGAAATGGGTCTATTTTTCACTGATTGGCCAGCTATCCAGTGCATTGTGATTGGCTGAATATCGCAAGCTTTTGATGGAAATGTTATGCCCCTTACCGTAACCTGATGCTGTATCCCTGCACTAGGACACAAAAACAATAAAAGCCACTTTATATATATATATATATATATATATATAAGTTTTATGCCTGGTTTTGTGGTCCGTGTCACATTTGATACAGCTTGCATCATTGATTCTGTTATTTTTATGTTAATTACAGTGAAGCTGCTTTACAACAATCTGTAGTCTGCTTTGAAACAAAAAAATCTAAAGTGCTATATAAATGAAGGTGACTTATATAGCAAAAAATCTGTTTTCCAATTTACAGATATAAAACCTATTCATGACTGCAGAGGAAAACAGTGAATCATGCAATTTCAAGGCCCTCTGTGTAAAAAATTCTGCATACCACCTTACAGGGTGGACCTCGTTCATGCACGACTGCGGTCTGGACTAGCTCAGTTGTTAAGTTGCCATGCCGAGATTTCACTGCCGTATTTTCTAAGAGATCTTTCATTTTGACTAATATTCCCTGACTCTCTACACCTCGTTAAAGCATTGTTAAAGAGGAAAAAACATAGCAGAACTATGAAAGCTTTAAGAGCATTTCTCCCCAATAACGTTTAAACGCAGCCCAATTTTTTTTCCCCTCTGTGGATTGATACTGTGATCGCCAGAGGTGTATGTGCTAAGATATATTGGCGCCTGGGAGTAGTGAAATGGTAGACATTTTACATAAAACTCTGGTTATGAGTGAGGTTGATTTATTAAAAACGACCAGAGAAATATTGTGTTTTATGCCAGATATAATGACGGAGGATACAACTGGGCCACAACAGCAAATGCTCTCTTTTTGGTGAATTTGTTAATCTCCACAACAAAGAAAGCATAATCAGAGTATGCAATAATTTGTACCGCACCTTAAAGGTATGCTAGTGGCTGAGAAAATTCCTCTGGAGTCTCATATTGATCCAAACTTAACTTTGGCAGCACCGGCAATGATGGAGGTACAAAAAAAGAGAAATGATGGATGACTGCGACAGAGGTAATTTTAAACTTATATAATTGAAAATAATACGTTGCAGCAAGTCAATGAATGAGAGACAGTTTTAGCAATTCACAAAAGACGTTTTGTACACGGAGCCAAATATGAAATGCTTGTATGTCTGGCTGTGACCTTGACCTCAGAGTCTCTCAGGACGACCCTGTAGCTCCATTTTCACGCAGCTAAACGTGTAAACACCAAACAGATGTGGCTGGATGACAGGTCTCTGAAAAATGCCAAGTGATCTTTGTGCGATGGCAGAGATCAGATCATTTTTAGCTCGCTGTGATAGAATACGATGGACTGTGGCAAACTGGAAAGGGCTGCTATTGATCTACCAGAGAGAGCGGGATGAAAAAGAGAGATTTCATGGAGCAGTAGATGAAGGGGAAAGATGGAGTTTGAGTGAAGGTAAATCTGCTCTTGTCTCCTTGTGCTGTATCTCTGTATCACAGCCCATGCTCACCTCTATTGCTACTTGTCACTTCCATTTGTCATGGCATTGCGTTGCGCATTTTTCTCTGCCAGTGTGAATTACGCTCTTCAAACTGTGCTGTAAGCACATTAACCGGCGGGCACAGTCATTTTAGAAAGCTGGTATGCATTAACAGAAGTATTTCAAGCTCTTCAACACTCATTTATACAGATTTAATAATTTCTCAATCAGTCTTTTGTTGAACAGTCCTCATTAAATGGCTCTTTATGGCGCTAATATATATGTAAAACTCTCACCTATGTGTGTGTTTGTTCTACACAATTACCCTTCGCTCTCCTAGCAACCAAAATGAAAGCTTGCTGAAGCTCATTGCGGGGTTATGTGGAGTCTACTTGACCTGAACCCCAATGACTCCCTCCTTCACCCGCCAACCCCAGCCGTGTCTGTCGGATTTAACTTTTCTCATTATCATCTAGAATTGTCATTCCTGCGGTCTCCTGAGTATCCGCTACCCTTATTTTTTTTCAGTACTTTACAGTGGTGACCGCTTTTTTAATCTATATGTAGTTTTGCTAATTAGATGATGGTGAAATAACTAAATGAAAAAATAGGATGTGATGCTTAATTTCACATTTAGCATTTAAAATGACAGGTGTTTTTGTTGTTTTGTTTTTAATGTATCAAGAAAAAAATAGTATAATATTTTAACATTCCATTAACTGGTTATCGGCCATAATATGAAAATAATTATCAGCTGTAGCCTATATAAACAAAATCTGTAAAAATAAGGCACAACCCTAATTAAAAATAAATATACCTCATGCTAAGTATGCTGCAAATGCATTTTTCATATTTATGTGCTTTGCAGTTGCACTTTTAGTACACTGAACTGGAAAGTTTTAGTATATCTTAACAGATTTGGATTAAAGTTATGAATGTATTTTACTTTTTCTGTTATTTTACGGTTTTATTTCTTACAGTGTGTTACAGACATTACATTTGCATTTAGTCATAGCACGACATTAGGCACTTTCACACATACAGACACATATGTATATTTTGTGTCAACAGGACCTACTGTCAACATGCCAGCAAATCTTAAGGTGTTGTAACATGTCCAAAAAAGTCCTGCACTATGTGTGATTAACAGGTTAATTTAGCTGTAAGCATGACTTTTAGTGGTAAGCCTGTGAAGCTTATGACATTTTGGAAAGAAATATTATCAGTTCGAATGCTGAAATGTAAGAGCTTCTTTCCATCTGAGCGGATGAAAAATTTAGTCAACAAATTACTGGAACAGTAAAGGATCCTTTCACTATCTTACTATATTTCCAATGCAGCTGTTTAAAGGTCATTTCCGGCATTTGACATCACAGAGTTTGAATGGTGTTTCGGTGCTGATGTGTGAATGGTAGCAATATGGATAAAAGACGAAAAGCAACTGCATGTGTGAATAGCAGATGTGGTGCATTTAGCGGAAAAGTTATCCATCAGTTTTACTGCAATTTAACAGGTTTCATGTGTGGAAGTGGCATTTGGAAAAACAGCAAGGCACATTTTCAGGTCACCGTTGTTAATGTCACATGCTTGCTTAGATCAGCAATTAAAAACATGTCTCACAGTCTCTTAAGACACTTTCTGATTAGCTGCGAGTTTAAATGCAACAAATCCATCATCAAGGTGTGTTAACTTGAAAAGTTCATTTCTGGCCAAAATGTGAATCCCTATAATAATGCTTTTTCCAAAAAGTGAATTCCCTGTTGTTGTCATCCACTGACAATAGACTATTTAAATGTAATTGTTAAACTGGAGTCATATTCAGTTTATCAGCTGTTTGAACACCCATTCAAATCTGTTCTTAAGAAGAAACAAACTCATCTACATACACGGTCTGAGGGTGAATACATTTTAAGCAATATTTTTTTTTTTGCTGAAATATTCCTTGCCGTGGCAAAGGAGTTTACTTATTAAAAATCATTGCTGACAAAAATAAAAGAGAAAAATTATGTGTTAATCTGTCGTTATGGACAGACATAGTGAAACGGAGGCAAAACAACTGCACTTAGGAGTGAAACTCATACCTCTCTGGCTAACTTACCCCACATGCCTCTGTGTGCCAGTGACTTTCTATGAAATCTCGGGCCCCCCTTTTCTTCCCCAAACAAAGCCAGCACTTGTTCATCTGCTTGATCATTGGGCCAAAGTAGTGGGCCAGCTACACGTTTCAACACTAGGACCTGCAGGCATCCTGGAGATTGGGTTTCATTGCCATTGTTCCTTATTGCCATCGCAGGCTCTGTGTACACTGGAATGAAAAGCAGAGGTATGCTCAATTAATTTGTTTCTGAGCAAAAAATTCACTCTCATTCCTCAACGCTCGGCTGGTAAATGACCTGAGAACTTTTACCAAGCTTCTGAAAGGATATTTTTCATCTTAATTACTTCTCTCATTAGTTCAGACTTTTTAGCAGTTACAAAAAAAAAAAAAAAAGAAGAAGAAAAGCTGTTTATTAAGGTCCAGGTGCTTGAAGAAATTGTTTACCTAAAAATTTTTTTTTGTTTTCCCATTCCAAACTCATTTGACTTCTGTGGAATGCAAGAGATTAATTTTAAAATAATATTCTGCCATTACATATGATTTTTTTTTATTACATGAGTCCAAGCTTAAAATATGCCCATCTAAATATCACAAAATCTGTTACTATCCATGCACTCAATTTTGAGATTTCTCTTTTTTATGTCATTATTGACTGACAATGTTAAAATCTTTAAAGTCTGTTAAAGTCTAAAACAGCTTTTTCGCCACATTAAATAATCATATTGCTTCAGACAATTCATATTTACTCAGTGTAACTATATTATTATTATGTTTTTGTTGTTGCTTTTTGTGTCTCAAAAGCCTTGTTTGCATGAAAGCCCATGTCTCAATTTTCCATACAAGTCTGCAATGACACGAGGGTCAATAAATGATGATGCAATTGTCGTTATTGCATCTATAAGTGACATGCAAACTTTTAGACAATGCTTTCAGGTGAGAGTTCACGTTCTCTATTCACTTTACAGCATCAGACTGCAATATTTGTGCTCTGAGGCATGAAATCTTGGTGCTAAGTGCTCTATGGCTGACACCTAAACCAAGCATTGGTTCACTGCAAGTGAGGGAGATTTCTGCTTCAGCATGTGCACAGGAACATGGCTGGACTTGGAGGCTCAGAGCAGGTGCTGTGAAGATCACGACTGTGGGCATATGCCTGTAACAAGACCTCTTCTCGGGGAGCAATAGAAGCCCACCGGGGAGTCTGTGACGGAAGAGATGTATATTTTTTCAAGTCGAGCTACAGAGAGGCAGTAAACAAAGCCAGGGATTTGGGGAGATCCGACAGAGGTTTTCCTCTCCTGCTCCAATTAGATCCCATTCCACATGAGCGCTTATTCTCTCTCCATTTCGTTTTCTTTCTCGATCTCTCTCTGTTCCTATCCGGTCCCCAACGGAATACACTCCAGTATTTATTTACCTCTGTGATGAATGGAAAGAAGGCGGAGCCAGGCTCACATATTCAAGGTTCATTTCTCTTCATTTTGGGCTGAAAGAGTCACTTGTGTGTTTGGTGGGATGCTTTTATGGGATTGTAGCTGAGCAAAGCACTCGGTAGTGGATTAGCGAGTTCGGTTTGTCCCCAAGTTACCACAGCTGTGTCATTTCAAGCAAACATGTTTACTCCTAATTATACACCCACCGCTCATGAACTGAGAAATATTCACTCAGGCAGTTGGTAGTAGAAGGGTTTGATGTTGGGCCACAGCTGACACTGTCATCCATCTCGTGGTGGGATCAGTGGTGGTGAAGAGCCAGTGTGAAACAGAGAGAAACTCCTCCTCACACCTGCCAGTGAGCTGTAAACACAGACTGAACGTGTGAATGTTTCTTCAGCTACAGCTGATATACTGTTACTCTTACTGTTGTTCTCCATCCTTCTCTTTATATGGGACTCCTCTATCTTCTTAGCTCGTCTCGCCTCTTCTTAAATGTAGTTATGCAAATGTAATCTATTCCTCTAATGGCAAAGCTGAATTTTCAGCAGTTAATACTCCAGTCTTCAGTGCCACATGCTACTTCTTTCTAAATCTTTCCAAAAAAACAGTTTCAGGTAACCCTTTATTTCGATAGTCCACTTTAGACATTATACTAACAGCACTTTGCAAGTTCAGCAGTCATTAGTATTAATATACTGTCTCCTTAATATCTTCTAACACTTTACTTTGATTGGTCCACAAAACACTGACTATCAGACACTTATGTAAACTTACTATACCCTATACCCTAACAATACTCTGAAAGTTATTTTGTTTGCAAATGAATGAGAATTAGTTGACATGTACTTATAAAGTTATAGTAGAATGTCTAAAGTGGTCTAACAAAATAAAGTGTAACCTTGTCTCATTTAATTTCTCTTCTCTGATTCGTCTCTTCTCTGGTCTCATCTCATTTTGTGATACCCTTTGTTCACATTCTTTCACTTCTCCTCTAGTTTTTCCTTGTGTTTTCTTTTCGTGTCGTTTTTCATGTGTTTTTATTTTTACTTCTAGCCACATTCCATTTCATTTCATCTCTACTCATTTAATTTCCTGTCTCTTCTCTGACTCCTCTCTTTTCCCCCTGTTGTCTCATTTCTCCACATCTCTCCTCTAATTTTGTTTCTCTTTTCGTCTGATCTCATGTCTCTTTTCTCTTCATTCACTGGTAAAACACTCTAGCTCGTCTCCATTTTCCTTCTGTTTGCATGTTCAGAATATTCATCTCATTACATCGGCTATCCATTACCATGTTGGAGAACCTGCTCTGGTTTATGAGGACATTCATCTAAATGTAATTCTGAAATGCACTTTTTATAGAGAAGAGAAGTACGCCATCTCAAGGACACCACCTGTCATTCTCAGACTGATGTGCCATTTGAATTCAGCTTTACAAGAGAAAGCTAAGAAAATGAAAGGAAAAGTTGTCTGGCAGCTTGGTAATCCTTCTCTCTCAGTGTCTCTGCTTAAGACAGGTCACAGACCTTTACAGCACATATCTAATTTGGAGATTTGGGAGTCTCTGAAGTGGTGGACTGAAGGAATGTTTCAGGGGTTTGAGAACTCTATTAGAATTCTGCAAATGAACAGTCTGCAGGGATGTTTTCAAGGACTCTGCAAGCATCAAAGCATTTAGAGAGAGCGAGGGGGAGAGAGAGAAAGTGCATTAAGGTAGGATAGGTTAGATGAGAATTCAGGAGTCACCGATAAAGATATTTCTCGTATGCACTTCAGCACTAGAGCAAGACATGTCTGAAGATCAAACTCGGCTGTCAGGCTGACAAGACTTTTATTACACATATAGGCACAAGTCTGATTTGACCTGCACATTGAAAAATACGGGAACAAAATATTATTTGATTGCTAAGTAGTAAACCAAGGTGAATCACCAGCATTTATGGCATAATGCTAATGACAAAAAATGACAAATTTTCTTAAAAAAGCAAAAATTTGAGTAATGGTAACAAAAGGAAATTACAAAAGGACATTTTTTTATTTAAACCCTCATTTTTATGCATTATCATGAAAATGTAATGAAAATTGTTACACAGAAAAGTTAGTTTTTTAAGTTCTTTTTTTTCTTGTTTACACACATATTGTTTGCATACTGTGATTGTTAAAACAGTCATTATTTTAACATTTACTTTCATTATAAGAACCTCACTGTAACCTACTGTACAATTCCTAGAAATCTTTGTAAGCTTGTACTGAGCCCAGAATATATACAATATATATAGTTGTAGATGAATGCAGAGTTAAATATCCCATTTGGTGTATCATATTTATATTCATATTCCACATGGAATATATTAAAACAGCTGGCCTAAATGAATACAACAACATTCATTTATTCATTTAACATTATTATTATGTAATCTAAGTTATTGTTTATGGACTAGATGGATTAAATAGCTACATTCCAATGTGTCTTCCTCCATTTTAAGTTCTTTTACTTGTCCCTTATTCTTTTTGCTCAATGTTGTTCGCAGCCGGCCAATCAGATTCCAGTAACTGCACTCATAGATATGTCCTATAGAGGGCGCCGTAAACATTCTTGTTTCTTTCCTGCTTTCTTTCCCTGAAGGTGTTCTTTCTGTTGCTTATTGTTTCATTCTTTTTTGTTGTTGTTGTTTATTTTGTATCCATTTTTCTGGTGTGAGGCTCTGTGTTCATAAAAAGGAGTGTTAGGTGGAAAAGTTGGGTGGGAAACGATCAGACAATTGCGTTCTTCAGATTACGGTGTGGATGAGAAAGATCTTTGGGCTCTGGGTATGGTTTACATACATTAGAGAAAAGCACAAGTGACAGGGATTTTTTTTTAAAGAGAGAAAATTATACGTCATACTATTATAAGTCTGCTGTAAGAAACCTTAGAGATGTGTTTCCATTGCAAGACCTGGAAAAAGAAAGCCAGTATGAAAAAGAGCGAGACAGAGGGCTGGTTGGTGAAAATACAAGTTTTTTTTTTTTTTTTTTTTTTGCAAAAGCAATCGGAAGGATATAGGAATTCTGTGCCAATGGTTAAGGTCAGGCCTGCTTATTCTCAGGATAAAGCACCACTGCAGGCTCTTGGCTGTCAAACAGACAACGGCCTTTTCTCTCTCTCAAAGATTCATGTGTGTGGAGGAAACCGATCCGCAAGGCTGTCAGCTGATTTTAGCTGCATGGTGCAGGGAAATCTGTTTTTAAGAACATATATTTTATGAACAATAAATAAAGCACGCTGAGCGGTCTTCTTTTCTCTTTTTAGTGCTACACAAACACTAAAACAACAACTGCAACATTATATCAAACATTAAACAGAATTCAGATTGCATCAAAAGAAAACAAAAAATATGACCATATGAGATGTCAGGAATAATGATAGATTTGTAAAAATAGTTAATAGTTAACCTCATTTACACATCAAAGTCTAGCCTTTAAAGTGTCTGTCGTTGATTTTAAAGATAAATCTTTAAAATCAATGACAACTTCAGTACTCCATTTTTACTGTACAGGCTGATAACGCTATTCGTCATAGTATGTGCATTGACTAACAATAATAATTAATAGAAAAACTATCACTCTTCACATTATAAACTTTTTTTTTATTGACTGCTATAATTATCACACACCTCCATTATAATTAACATGGGTGTTATCAATGTTTCATCAGGCTTTGTGTACTTCCATCAAACTTTTAATTGTATCCAACCCATTTAATTTACAATGCTAATGACTTCTACAATGTCAAATATGTTTTTGTGACCGAAATATTCTCTGTTTATCTTTACAATTATCTCTGCTGTCCGCTAAAGTGAGTAACAAGATGTGTATGTGTGGCTAGTGAAAAGCAGTCTAATAATCAGATCTGTGAAGGACAGGCAGACAGCAGAACGTGTGTGTTTACATAGCCAGAGTCACATGACAGGGCCCTGCATATGTGGCTAGTAGATTATGCTGTCGGGTGTCTGGGTAAAGATGGCTTCCTGTAGCCTGCGCTCCTCTCACATGTCTGGCGACAGTTCAGTGTGCCTGTCTGTCGTCAAACGCTCACCATGTTTATTTTCCCTCCTATGATATGACATGTTTTGCTCTCTGCCGAACAGCAGCCGGGTCGGTTCTCGCTCGCACACAAGGCCCATATGCGTTCCTTCAGCTTATCAATGCTCGGCTGACTGGAGGACTCTCAAAACCGGATCGCTAATGACTCAGACCCTCCAGATCGTAGCATGTTCTTTCCGCCCACTCCCACCCTCTTCTTCGATTCTTCCCAGCTGAAGTGATGAGACCGTTGGGCGTTGTTGGCCCACACCGATTCCTGGTCTGGTTAGTGGCTGGGAGGTGGGCTTCGGTTGTAAAAATAGGGAAAGAAAAACATACAGAGAACAATGAGAGCTGTAAAACGCAGTTTCGCCATGATGTGCTACAGCCAGAGGTGCCTCCGCCCTACGGTGACCGGACCCGACCCATACTTCTGGTTCTGTCCCTCGCTGACATTTCCATACATAGGTCTTTAGTGAATTCAGACAGGCTCTGCCAACTCCTTTTCATATCTTGTACATCAGCAGATGCAATTAAAGTACAGTGCATTATTTTTTTTTGCTGCCATCAGGACATTGATTTAGCTGTCGGTGGGAATATAATCGTTCTTTCCCACTCTGTCTCTCTGTCTTTTATAAAAGCATGAATATAGCACTGGACTGAATTGTATGAGGGTTTCAGTTCAAAGGATGCTTTTTTTTTTCTTTCTTTTTTTTGAGTTTGGAACAGTTAGCTTGTCTTAAATAAAAGGAAAATGTTGAATGCAACACATTACATAATAACAAAAAGAAAGCAAGCAAGAACAAAACTCATTCACCACTGCTCACTTCCTATGTTTAGTAGCTGTGCTAAAAAACTTGTAATAAACAAATAAAAAATCAAAATATATACAAAATAATACAACTTAGTCATTCATTCATTCATTATTTGCTTGCTGACAATATTTAGAAAACTATACTTTATACTTTACATTATATATTCTAAGTATATTATTATTTGAAATATATGTACTATTTAGTTTTTATTCACTTTTTTATTTTACCTTAATTAAATTAATACATTTATTTACTATGTATTTATTTACTAACAATATTGAGAAACAGTTGTTTAAAGTTTTGAAATATTTTAGAATTTAATATATTACATTTAAATTCTAATATATATATATATATATATGTGTACATGTGTACATGTGTGTGTGTTTATATGCATTACATGTATAAAATAAATATAATATATATATATATATATATATATATATATATATATATATATAGAATTAGAGATAATTAAATATAAATAAAATAAAATGTAAAATAAAATAATAACTATTTTACTTGTATTTATTTATTTACTTAGAACTACAAATGGCTGATGTGCAATATAGTGAATTAAAGTGATTTATTTTATGGTCCTACTGTATATATTTCCTTTTTTGGTCACTATGAACTTTTATTTCTTCTAAATGAAGAGCTTCAGCAGAAAAAAAGTTTCACGAAACAAAATTACCACAACTTCTTCAAGCAGTCATAGGAAAAATAATTTGATAAACATAACACACTTCACCTTTAAGGAACTGCATTGTAATTCTTTTAACTGATTCTCATGACTGTTAAGAGAAGGTTCTGTGAACACATTTGCTTTTTATCACAGAAGTCTATCTGTGAGGTCTCTAAGGCTCTTAAGGTAACCAAAGAAGGTGGCGGCGTAAACTGACTCAAGCGTTCCAGAGTGGAAACAGCCTGTTTTTGAGCACCAGCAAGAACTATTGCTCTTTAACGTTTGTGTCCACAGGCCGTGAAACAATCTAATGTTCTCGCACCCTTTTAAAAGAGTCACAGGCTATCTTTAATGTCTTCGCAAACATTCACACACGTCTCTACGGTGCTGTTACACTCCGGATGCTTGCGTTGAATCGCTCCGTTTCCCCGGTAACAGAGTGTTTGTGTCCATAACTCAAGCGTATTTACTGTCCAGGTTTATGGTTGGTACCCCTCTTTGCCTATGTACTTTTCCCTTCTGGCAGGTTTAACGCTCACCTGAGAGCTCCTGGATCTATTTCACACTCCGCTAGCTTTTTTAGGAGGGGGCTGAATGAGGCAAAGAAGGTTTGCAGCATCTCCACTAGCATCAGAAGCTCTCGTGTGTCTCTCTCAAGCGATCAGGAAGAGGATCTGACTGAAAGCCTCACCTGTGCATACACATACACACACATGCTGACAAGATAAGAGTGAAACTGTTACATTTGTCCTGCTGAATCCCTCCATGTGTCAGTGAGGAAGCCTGTGATCCTTTGATGATGATCAAAGCCGAGGCAAAGTGTGTCCCTAATTCCCCTGCTTTGACCAATCTCCTTCTGTCTCTCTACCCTTTCTCACTCTCTCTTTCCTTCATCCCATCTCCATGCCTTTACTTTTTTTTTTCTTTCTTCTTTTTTTCCATTCTTTTTCTATTACATATTTTATATGTTTGAAGTTTAGAGGGAGTTTATAGAAAAGTGATATATTACAGAGAATTTAAAGTCATTTTTAAATTAAAGGTATTACTTATTTTAAATTGTATAAATTTCAAAAGAGGTATACGATATATAAAACAAAAGGAATTACAATTCAAATGCTCTTTTTACTCAGAAAATTCCAGTACATTTTAATTTACTAGTAATGAAAATTAACACATTGCATTAAACATTATGTTTTTAAGTATGGACTAAAGCAATTTTTTGTGAAAAAAACCAAACAAAAACCAAAAATAATTTATTTAATAATATTTTTTAATTAGAAGTTTTTTTTTGCACATTATTGTTGCAATATATTGTATTATTAATTGTTACATTTCATTTTCCTTTGCTATTATTAAACACTTTAAGTTCACATTTAAAATATGTAATGATATTAATTAAATAAATTAATTACTGACTAATTCAATAATTTAATTTAACATAGATTGATTGTATTATTTATCTGACACTTATTTAAAGTTAAAAGTCTTAAAATTTGACACTTGCAATCTTAAAAAATACTGTCTTTTATTATTGTTATTATTATTATTAGTGTTGTTATTATTATTATTTAGCAAAAACCATTACAGTCTTTTATTATCTGACAAACATGAAAAAATAATGGGCTTATCAAAACTGACCAGAATCAGTCCCTAATTTTCAAATCATCATATTTCCTCAGTGCAGAAAACCCAAAAAAGTCTTGCGCCTGCATCTGCACTTGTCTATGGGTAAAGTAAGTTATAGCTTTTCAAAGTTTCCTCTTTATTCTTACCTGTCTGTGTTTATCTTTTATCTCCTTTCCTCTGCCACCTCACACTCCCTTAACTCTCTCATTCCCTCAACGTCTTTCCCAGTCCCTTCCCCCTTCTCTTTCTCTTTCTGTCTCCTTCTCTTTGTATTCTTATCTGTCACTGCTCTTTCCTGTCTCATGTTTCCACACATATGCACACTGTCAACACTCAGCAACATCTTTCAGTAGAGTAAACCTTCTATAGTAGCATATCTCTCTCTCCCAAAAACTTGTTCTCGCTCTCTCTCTTTTTTTTGGCAGATTTATGAGAATCTTGTGAAAAATGAGCAAAATTATTCCTCTCTGCGTTTGCCAGTCTGCTTTGCGTCACGCCACACGTAGAAGGGGCTCGCTCTCTGAGATGGTGGCATTTTTGTGATGGATCCTTTTCCACAGACGGTATCATGCCGACAATTTCCAGTGTCTACCTCGCCGTTTCGTGGGTGATGGCTGACCTCTGACCTTTGAATGAGGCCATCCTGTGCAGACAGGTGATGACAGCCGTCAGAGAGAGGCAGACACCATTTGTGCTTGTCAGGCTTTGAAATGCATCACATTAAAGACCCAACAGAACGGCTCTCCTGAGTGGTGGTCTGATGCGTCTGATTGCTTTTGTTCTGACATGTTGGAGCTTTGTGAGTCTGTTTAGAAAGTGTTCACGCTTCAGTTCTGTTTTGTTGTTCACTCGAAAAACATTCAAAGCTGTACATTCAACAGTAAATTTATCAATTCAGCATCAAGAGTTGTATTTATTCTTCCATCCATTCCTTCTTTTCAGATTTGTACTTCCCTTTAAACGTGATTACGTTTTATCAAAATTACTCCACAAAGGCTGAATATCTCTCTCATATGCATTTTAAGAAAACAACAGTGTTCATTTGACAAATTACTTGATGCAGTATCACAGACGTTTGACTGTAAATGTGTTCTTTTGTCTGACATTTAAAAAATTCCATACACTATAGATACCTTTTTTAATATAAGAAATTAATATGTTCATTCAGCAAGGATGCAATTAATGTGATTAAAATGACAATAACATATTTTATTTTTTACAAAATGATGTTCTTTTGAACATTTTTTATTTATCAGTGAGTAATGGGCTCTACAAAATAATGAATCCAGTAAAAAAGAAATAACTGTATACTGTACATACGCTGGAATATATGAAGTAAAAAATGCAGCTTTTGCATAAACAAAAACATATATCAAAATAAAATCATAAAAACATAATAATATTTCACTTTTTTTTTTAGATCAAATAAGCATAATAGACTGCTTTCAAAAACATTACAAAAATCTCCCAAAACCCAAAGTGTTTAAAGGAAACAAACTGGCAAAATTCCATTAGATTTTCAGGTCTCCTAGCAACCAAATTGCAGAATATAAATGATCCAGTGCTATGGTTTCTTCTGTATGTATATGATTATCAAGTGAGATACCAATTTGCTTTCTTTTACACCTGTGTCTGCAAACATTGGCTAATCGGTATTGTAGGGCTGTATTTTTATATGAACAACAGGGGCTGGTGGGAAATGTAGTTTTTTCCCCTCCATACAGTATGTAAAGGAGTCACGTGAGGTCAGGAGTGCCGTGTACGCCGTGATGGTGGTTAATTGGACAGCACCACCATTAAGAACAGAGAACCCGGTGGCCCCGGCCCAGTCTAGAGCCGAGAGAGAGACTCATTAGTATAGCTCCACTCAGGCCTGCCCTCACAGCTCACCTGTCAGTGAAGCAGATGGACAGTAATGGCTTGTGTTTGTAGCTGTGGAAGCAAGTGTGGGTGTAAATGTATGTGTGTATGTGTGTGTCTATAGGTGTTTGTCTGTGTGGCGGTTCTTCCTCTCTGTTTCTCCTGCAGCTGTCTCACTTAGAGAGGTGGGAAAGGAGCAGTGGAGCACAATGTCTCCTCTCGGCTGCAGGTAAATGGACAGAACTGTCTGCTGTGAGGGAACAGTGAGTCCACATAATTTGTAAACATTAGACCTCAGCAGTACCTGCATCTAATGTCTAGTTTTAAATGAACATTGGGATATTTTTAACAATAAAATAAAAAAATAAAAAAATAAATTCTAATGTTATTTGTATGTTATTTTATTGTTTTTTTCTACATTTTTGCTGTCACACCTTTTGACACACACACACACACACACACTTATACACACACTATATATGTGTGTATTGATTTGTGCAAAGAAATGAGCATATTAGCATTTTTATCCATACAGTGAGGTCTAGCAAGCCTGCAACCTGGTGTTTTTAAGCTGTAAACTAGAAAATTATAGACCAAATGTGACAAAACAATAGTTTGAGGTCAGACTGTGGGAGTGTGTCCTCCTCCCCTAATTCTGACAACAACTTGGACCCCATTCCCCCCTCAGCTCTTCTTTATCCAGCTGGACTTCTCCTACACGCCAGCAATCTCTCCACTTCCTTTTCCAATTACTCCTAAAACAGGCTGCTATTAAAGAGTATTAGTTTTCCTGAGGGAAAAAAAAAAAAACCTCTATGTGTGTGTGTGACTGTCATGTCCAGTAGCTCAGCAGTGGGTGGCCTTTGGTGGGAGGAATGGAGACCAGCCATGAGAGATTAAACACCCTTGGAGACACGTCCGACGAAGCTCTGTTTTCCAGAACGTACTTTATTTTTTCACATTTCGCTCACTGTAGCCAGTTTAGAGGATAATACTGCACAGACTTGCCCGAATGAGGAAGAAGATAAAGAGAGAATTGAAAAATGTAAATGTAGTTAGGTGTTTTCATTGTAGCGTTAGCTGTCCATTGAGCGCCGAGATGGCAACTGGCATAGAGAATGCCAGGTTAGTGCAGCGTGCTTTTTTTCAGCCTAATTCATGCGATGCTGCGGTGATCTAATCCACAGTCCCTCCTGCCAGATTTCAGACCAGTGTGGGCAGCCTGGACCATTCTCCACACTTGCATTCAGTGAAGAGCGCTAATGAGGGATGTTGATCAAAGAGCGTTGGTCCCCTCGGTCCACCTCTTCTGACTCGTTCTCGCTCTCTTTCTTTTCTCCTTTTTCTAACTCTTTCTGTATGATCATGCAGACTTCTGAGATGTCTGCCGGTCAGACAGCCTCTTGAGCTATAGGGACCATTAAATGCATGTTAATGTGGGGTTAGAGGGTGGACCACCATTAGGTAGGTACTTGTCAAGTGGACGTCTGCGTTAGAAACAGAGCTGTTGTGTTCACCACCGAATTACGCTATTTGTTTAACTGGGACATGGAGCATTTCCAGACGACTGCAAAGTCACAGTCACGGGAGAAGTCTGGTAGCCAAATGTGCTCACACCTGTTCTGGTGTGCTATTTGCTTAAGAGCGCATTTCTGTTCCAGTACAACTCCATCTTTAATATCGCATTACTGGATTTAATTCAAGAGGTTTTTTTTTTTGTTTTGGAAACCTTAGATACAGTCTGTTGACTGAAAAAAGTGCCTGAATTAAAAGCATGACATGACTCCAAAGAAAAACATTTTGTGAATGTTGCTCTTTTACAGTTCATTTTCAAAAAGAAATTAAAAAAATCTATTAAATGTCTAATAAAAACCCTCTTAAATAACATTCAAATAAATTTAGTTGAGCAGTTTCAGAAGTTTTAGCTTAAATTAAGCTATTGTTTTATTTCACATTAATAGTAAATGTTTTATGTTCTAAATTACTTCAAGAGTTCACGCTTCCTTGCAGTAAATGAATTAGCGAATTTGGCGTGCTGTCTGGGGAGCGAGGGGGAGAATGGCGAACCCCGAACCCTAATGGTTTGAACCCTAGTGTGGGCAAGAGTTCGGCCCCCGGAAGGCGTGAATCAAAAATTGAGAAGGCGGAGAAGGGGGATGCGGGAGAAGGGAAGCTGGGATATTTATAATATAAATCCTTTTGTAAATGTGTGTGTGTGTGTAGATAAAAAACAGAATAACTTTATCATCTATTGAGAGAATTGGAAATGCATGAGTTCGCATTGAAATCTTTGACTTGACTGAAGACTTTCGTTTCTTGTTAAATCTGAGTACTGTTTGAGACATCTGTTGAGATCTCTTTTAAAACTTCATGGTAGACACACACAAGATTACTAGGAACATTATATAAAAGAAAACCTCGGAAGAATATATGCTTTGGTCTCTATGTAATCTCAATTTTGTTTAGAAAAAACATTGACGTATTAATGTATACTACTGTATAATCTTCTATGTAAATCAAAAAAAAAAACAAAAAAACACTGTCCTCTAAACAGTCCAAATCTCTCAGCGTAATTTTTTTTTTTTATAAGTGCATTATATAAAAGCTGTTGTTTCTGGGGTCAGGGAATGTTCAGTCACACAGAGCTTTTCATCACTAACACCATCCTCTCTCCCATCTGTTCTTCAGCTGCATTCACAAGCAAGCGAGACGGCTTTACCGCACTGCGTTTAGTGAGCCGAGGACTGTGGAGAGCAGGGCCTTTATTCAGAGCTGTCTGCCTGAAATGGTGGGGCATTAGCTCACATGAAGAGCCTTTGTGTTTTTGAAGGACACTGTCATTATACACCTCCAGCATTGCGACCTCTCACTCATTCACTCGAGAGAGAGGGTGAGAGGAAGAGAGTAAAAAAGGACAGAGGGTTGGAAAGAGACAGTGAGAAAAGAGAAAGAAGCTTTTTGGCAGACAGAGACAAGTGGTGCTCATCTCTTTCATGTGTTTGGCGGTACAGTCGAGAGGAGGGACAAACCAAAATCCTTTTTCTTTTCCCTCCTCAGACACTAGAAGGTAGGAGACTGTTCCTTTGCAGTTCTCATGAGCACTGCTAGATTTATGCAGAAGTGGACACATCAATAGCACAATAGCAAACACACACACACACACACACACAAAATTAAAGATATTCATGCAGAATAATATTGAAGCCCCCAAATGCCAAATTCATGTGCCTTCTGACTTCAAACAGCCTAATGTCAGGATGTAGTGAAATTATGGCTAATGAAAATGAGTAATAAATGGTATTAATGACTGAATTATTGATATCATTTGCCATACAATTAGTTAAGGTCTCAAAGCTGTGTGCTACACGGGGTGGTAAAATTACAGCATGTAGCTGAGACCCGGAAAATTAGCTTGAAAGATGTTCCAGTACTGGTCTAACATACTCCTAGCATTGCTAAGGTCATGATAGAGTTCCAGGAAACTAGTATACTGTATACAGTGGCTGTACTTTAATGCTCTGGAAAAAAGCGCCCGCCAAACGTGGATTTAGAAAGACTATATATATATATATATATATTAAACCCATACATGTCACCTACCTGCCCATACTGCCACAACGTTTGTACATATCATAATATGGAAGTAATTTGTACTTTAATGGACCCTGAAAAATGGTTGCAACAGTACCGAGGGACAGTTGCAACAATCATTTAGATGTAATAAAACTCATAATTGCATATTTTTTCAAATCTTTTTTTAAGTTTCTGTCTCTGGTCTCAAATAGTTCATTGACTTAATAACAATATTTAAAAGGCATAACATTCAAGTTTACTGTA
>JAUCMS010000044.1:15380554-15411041 GCA_032357445.1 Enteromius radiatus
AATTTCAGTTCTCCCAGAAGGAATGATGACATGTGACTGTTAACTTCCAGAAAGAAGGAGAGGCCTTCTGAGCATGTACAGAGGGAGTATCATGGCTCTAGCTCATTCCTGATAGGAGAAATCAGAAACGTTGCAACTACCACACGTTGCAACTGTCCCCACTCTCCCCTACATCTCATATTGGCCTAATCAGACTAGTGCTGATAAGATTAATTAAAACAATAATAGTGTGCAATGTGTTTATGATACATCATGCTACATTGCTAATTGCCACATAGCATACAGTTCTTGCTCTCTGTGTCCCTCAGGAGTTTCAACATGACCGCCACAGCCACAATCGCACACCAGTCTGATTAACTGCATTTATCTGCAGAACACTCAGCAATAGAGGAGCTGATCTTTGAACCTTGGTTGTGACAGAACCCTCCGGGGAGCTTCAGGATCAATCTTCGCTGGACAGGAGATGAAGGTACGTCCCCCGCTTGCCTAACCGCTTTCCCATTCCTGATCTTATCAGACACCGTTGCGGCTTCCTCGAGCTCTGCTCCCAGATCTGGAGCTAATCCCATTCCTTGTTTTTCCTCCTGGAAAATAAATCTCATCTTTTCAGGTGATGCTGTTCTGGCCTATGCTGAGCTGATGGGAGAAAAGCTTCCCCTCAGGGCCTTCCTGGTTTACAGTGGCCATTCGGCGGAGCAGAGCCAACACATCGATCTCTCGCCTACGGATTATTTACAAAGGCACCAATCAGTGCGGAATGTGGAATGTTCAGCGGGAAAGTATGCTCTTTTTTCACTCTCTTTCACAATCGCTGTTCTCTCTCTACTCCATGTGGCTTCATTAAGCTGGTCACAGCATATTTCCACTTATTTTTTCAAGCACTACTCCTTGTGTGAGTGGAATTGGCTATGACAATGGCACATAAAACATTAGCTGCACCTGTGAGGGTGCAGGGCATTGTGTGATAAAGCGCCATAATCTCCACAAGGACAGCACTGATATTTGGGGCACATAAGCATGATAATGGGATGCATAAATGTCAAAAGGTGACCTCTCCAAACTGAGGGCCGATTATCCTTCTGGATGTGTCATATTGTTCTGCTGCACTTAGATATGTTGCTCTCCTGTGGGCTGTTCGGCTTTTCGTGTCCTTTTCACATGATAAAGGAATGTGCTTAAAACAAACGCTCATTCAGAGTACACAGGTGAACTTGGAATAAATTTAAAGAGAGAGAGAGAGAGAGAGAGAATGCAGGAAAGAGGTGGTTTAAAGAGACATATACCAGCTCTCTCTATATGTGTATATATAGTACAATTCTGACATTACCTGTAGATTTTTATGCCGTTATTTATTTTTTCATATAATAGATTGTGATTTATTATTAGTTCTCTGTACATATTAAAATTGTTTTTGATTTCTCTTGCATTTATAATTTATTTAGCACTTTTAATCAGTTAATATTTAGAGGGAAAGTGGAAAAAGTGACAAATTATTCTATAATTATAATAATAAAGCCAAAAGTTTCAAGTTTCATCATTCGTTATTTTTTGTGTACAAAAACCTGTTGTGTTTTTTTTGGATTGTTTGCTGCCTGCCCCGACCTTTGCCTGGATTACCGTTTACGACTCTGGATTATCTATGTTTGCCCTGGATGCTGTTGTTTACCCTGCCTGTCTGACCACGAATAAAGCTTTGCAACAATATATTGTTGGCTACTGTTACAAAAATACACGTGCTACTTATGACTGGTTTACTTATGACTATTAACAAAATGTTTCATTTACATTTATATTTAACTACTGTCATAGGAACAACCAATTAGAAAGATAAAAATTCATTTGTTCAGGAATCAGCAAGGCAACTGCTAAAGCTGCTAAAGATTATATTATACAGTATTTTGTCTGCATTGATATAATAATGCAGATGCAAGAACCTATTAATGGATCCATAAAGATCATACGATTGTGGTATTAAAAAAAAAATAAATAAATAAAAAATTCTTGGTACCCAACTCTAACGATAAGTGTTTTAATATCAGCCGTGGAGCGAAGATCTGTCAAACCTACTTTATACTTTCATTAAATTTGGGAAAATATTGACTTGAAAGTTCAAAAGTAAGTATATTTTCGAGTCTATTAAAATGCCGTTGGGGTCTCTGAGACTCTAAGCAATAGAAGCAGGGAAAAATGGAAATGGAAAAATGGAATCTGGCTATTGGGATCAGATGAGAGAAGCAGAATTCATCCTCTGTTTTCTAGGGAGTTTTGGGCAGGGTCCCAAGTATGGAAAAGCCCCCTACCATTAATCTAAATTACATGAGCTCATTGGTCTTTACTGGGGAGGGAGATAGCATCACTGCCAACCTGCTCCACTCACACTCAAATATCAGCAGATCAGTTCTCCTCCAGCTCTACACCACAGCAAAGCACAGAGGCGCTCAAGGTCAGCCTGAGAGAGAAACAGAGACAGAACATTGTTTTATGCCACGAAAATCATCATGTTATCCTTGGCTGAGTCTGCTAACTGATAACAGAATGATTCACTTTGAAGTCTACAAAGGATTACAGCACAAATAAGACTTATGGGATGGCAAATAAAAGTGTGATAGCATCTGGTACACTTTACAATACGGTTCTGTTAACAATGGAGTAGCTAACATGAAATAACAGTGAACAAAATGACAGCATTTTTGTTTATTTCTACATGTTGCATTTTAAAACATTTTAAGTTGTATAAATTAACATTAATGTATCATAAAAGAATATAAACAATGAACGGATTGCATTGATTCTGACACCCAAAGGCACAACAAAACATTGTATCTGTTATTTGGTGGAGTTTTCCTGTTTCACTCCACTTGATACAAGTGTTTTTCTGTCATTCCACAATGCATGCACAGCTGCGAGTGATGTAACGTAATGTCCAGACTAAATTGTTCTACAGTATAAGCCTTTTCAGTAACTATTTATAATAACTACACACTATGAATGATTAGTTAAGCATTAGTAAGCAGTTATTCATCCTTTATAAACCATTGTTCCAACATTATTATGCATTAGTAAACAGTTTACAAGTGCATCTATAAACACCTTGTTCTTATGCATATATAACATATATAAAGTATGAAAATAATTGTATTTTCATACTTTATATTATCAGTTTACAATTTTTTTAAATGATTACATTATTTACAAACCAGTTATTTAGGAGTTGTCCATGTTTAATAAGATCATTTAGAAAGTCTAAGTAAATGATTAATAAATAAAACAAAATAAATACATGTACATTAATAAATCTTATTATTTAGACACATGATAACAGTTGTTCAGTGTGTTAATAAATGCTTTATTAACACATGTTCTGCTGTAATTAATGAGTAACTCAGGTAGTTATAAAGCATTAGGTAGTTGCCAGACGTCGTTTTTTGTGAGCTCATCTAAAGTGAGGACTATTTATACCTTGTAAAGCATTTATAAAGCAGACGTAAAGACTCATTCATCTTCTAAACAGAAAAGCTAAACAAACACAACACAGAGATATTTTTTCAAGGTGTAAAAAAAATAATCTTACAACTGTACACTTGATAAATGAAAAACAAACCTTCAATTTCATAGAAAAAAAAATTAAAGTGTACAGTTTTAAAGTTTTAGATTTTTTCATCTTGAGATGAATAGTTCTGCATCCCTCTGTGTTGTGTTTGTTTATTTGTTCTGTTAGGAAGATAACTGAGCCTTTAAATCTCTTTTGTACGTTTAGATATGCTTATAAATCAAGAACAAGACATTTATAGCTGCATTTGTAAACTACTTATTAATGACTATTAATGTTTGAACAATGCTTTATAAAGAATGAACTGACTATTTACTAATGCTTAACTAATGATTCATAACGTGTTGTTATTATAAAGTGTTACCGTATTTGCTTCTTCTTTATTTACTTTATGTATTTAACTGTTAACAAAAACCTTCCTGTAGTGTCACCGTACATTTTTTTACTACAATAATGCTACTGCAGTTTAAAAAATTGAATCTGTCATCAAAACATTTTTGATTCTATTTCCCTCAGTTCCTCCCGTCTTTGTTTCATAAACCCATCTGCAAAGTTTTTCAATAATTAGAGGCCTGATACACATTCTCTCTTGTTTCCAAAATGTTGTAAAACTTGTCAGACACTGATGGCATTAAAATGCAAACTTCAGCATGGGGTTATTGTCAAAGCCCTCTCTGACTCTGCAAAATATGTAGTTATTAATTCACGGGCCGTATCGGTTTCAGGCTTGAAAAATTGATATGCGGCTGGCCTCCTTGATTTGGATTAGATAATGATCTAGCCCAGGGCCCCTGGGGGACATCACAATAGAAAAGGATTATGCTTCATATTCCAGGACCCTGCTTTGTTGGATTGAGTTCCCTCACGGTATGTTCTGCTCATGGAAATGTGGATGACTCAATCTTCTGAAGAGCTGATTGGCCAATTTGTTTTTTCTCTAAAACTACCCTTTGAAAAGGATATGGGCTGTGAATTAAAGTGTCTGAGACCGAGTGTGTGTGTGTGTGTGTGTATGTAAGGAAGCATGCTCATATCGATGAATAGCTTTCTGTGTTGAGCTGTATGCTGAGATTCGCTCAGTCGCTGTGTCACTTCACTAACTCTAACAAACGTGCAGTTGCAGTGACCCAGGTGCGTATTCGCCAACTCCTGTGGTTCACTTTTAATAGGATTATTTGTGCGGTAATGACCCTTTGACTGCTGATTTATTTTGGTGGCCCTCTCATGACCCACTTCAGGGCCCCGTCATCTCTAAGCGCTCAGCCCCGGCTCTTGCTCTCCTCAACAGCTGTGTGGCCAATGGCTTCCAGATTTTCATAATTTTCGCAGACCTGCCCGATGACAGATGAACTTTTAATGTCTGTAAGTCTTGACGGTGCAATCACTCACCGGTATTGTTTTTGTCGGTAACCCCTATGTCGAGCACTTCAATGGCTTTTTTCTCTCGCTCTTTTTTCTAGCAGTAAGCATCCAGATGTGTGCAGAAATTGGCAATTTCCAAGAATAGGGTGCAAAATGGGACATTTAACTCTGAATCTGAAACTATTTGTTTTGTTTTGCAAGTTTGTGCTATCAAAAGCTTAAATAAGTGGTAATTTAGTTTTATAATAATATTTTGACATTTTAATTTGAATTTGAATTCAAATTTTTGTAATTTAGTTGTTTTTAAATATAGGTTTTCAGTTGTAGTTTATTTTAGTAAATATAATTAAATACAATTAAAATTTTGCCTTAGCCGCTTATGTGTGTGTGTGTGTGTGTGTGTGTATATATATATATTTATTTTTTTAAGAAGAATGTTCTTTCTTTTCTTCTTTCTTTCAGCTTTAGTTTTAGTTAACTGTAATAACAATAATTTAAACACAGTTAAGTTAGGTGTCCTTGTTACAGTACTGAGTAATATCAATTAACTACATGTACTTACTATATGGTTAGGGTTTGGTTTAGGGTTACTTGCATGTAATTATGTATAATTAAATGTTATTAGGAAATACATCTAAAACACAGACACACGGACACAGTTAAATATCTAATAAGTCTTTTTCTAAAAAAAATAAAAAATCATAATAATTATAATAAAATTAGGATTAATACTTCAAATGCTTTTTAAAACAAAGCAGTAAGACACCAATTTGTTCTCCATCAAAGTATGTGCCGCTGTATTTCTTTTCTTCAAATCTGTTCTTTATTATTATAAAGCTGTTTTACCAATTTCGCCCGACATAGTGACGATTAAAACTTCCAAACATTTCAGAATGCTTGTGTTCACCCCCACCCGCTCAGCTTTCGGGTGGATTGAATATCCACGCTTTAATGTGTCTCTACCCATTTTCAAATCATTCCTACACCCCTGAGTCTTTGCGACTTTACACGTGGTTGTTGTTAAGCGTATTAACATAATTTGGCATTTGGCAACAAGTCATTTAGTTCTGGAAACAACTAACATCATGATGTTCTCCGACAGAGACTGTTGCTGCTCAGTATCCTGTTTCATAACAGTCCAGTAAATCTCCTCAGACAGATGAGCTAATTCGCATCGGTTTTGTTTATGGAATCACATACTGTACATGAAAGGCATATCATACTCATTATTTCTGGATTTTCCAGAATATCCTTCCGCACGCAATTTATTCAGCCTTCAGCGAAGAGATGACATGAATGTGAGACTTCTGCAAACTAAACCACACCAGCACACTTTAGGATCACAAGCGCTTTGCCTTTGAAAATCAACGCAACAGCAGAACCGTCATCGACGAAACCGCACTGACAGCGGCCACAGTAGCCATGGAGCCAGAGGATCACAGTCATGGGCCGATAGCGGGGCCGGTGCGATGACGACATGGTCTGCAGGGTTACTGTGGCGTAAAGAGAAAACAAAGATCTGGCACTGTGAGCTGAGCAAACATGATCCACACACATCAGCGGCAATCCAACGTACCAAGCAGCCTTCCTTCAAACATACAGACCGACAAGCAGTCTGCGAACTCCGTGGAAGATAAATGAAAACGATTTGAAGGGAGGACAGATGAAAACATCATCTTTTCATCCAATGAAGCCTATGTCATTTTCCCTTCTCCACCCAAAAGCAAAGGATATATGCTTAGAATACAGAGCCAAACACACACTTAAATTTACACAAACGCACTCAAACAAGATGGAATATGCATCAGATGCGTGTTTGGATGATTGCCTCTGGCGATTGGGTTTATAGCTAATTGCTCATTTAAGTAATGTTACATTTACTATCTCACTTTTAAGTTTCCCCCTCATTTCGCTCTCTCTCCATCATCAGCAAACACAGTGGGAGGTAGTTTCGCCCTCTTTTAATATAAAGGCACAAACCAGTCGCCGCTGGCAGAGTTCCACATCAGGGCAAAATGTGGTGGTTTTAGATGATCATTAGCATAACATTTTTATATATATATATATATATATGATAGCTTGCTTTATAGCATTTAGTGTCCTTTAATTAAACGTAGCCTATAGTTTACCCAAAAATAAAAAATCTGTCAGCATTTACTCAACTGCTTGTCATTCCAAATTTTATTTTCTTCCATGGAACACCAATGTATAAATCCGTAATGTCTTAGCTCTTTTTACATTTTTTGGATGATTTTCTATTGTGACATAGAGTTACCATATGGCAACATTCTCTAGACAAAAAAAAAGTTCTTAAAACTTAGTTTATTTATTATTATTTATTATTCTTGTTTTAACCTTATCTTGAAACAGTTCTCTAGTTAAAATAAAACAAAAACGTTTATTTATTTATTTATTTTAAAAAAAGACAACGCACATCATACAAGATTAAGGCAAATCTTTATTTACTAAAGGGGTAGTTCACTTAACAATGGAAACTGTCATCATTGTTCATCAAATAAAAAAAGCGGTGTTGTGTGGAACTCAAAAGAAGATATTCTACAAATATACAGTACATGTGCTTTTGTTTGTACTGATGAAAGAAATGCATACATGTTTGGAGCTGTGGAGATGAGTTAATGATGACAGAATCTTCATTTTAGAATGAACTACCCTTGCACTGAAAATCTTGGCAGTCAGTTTTCGTCATTATAGACTTCAGTTGTATAGAAAAGAGCAGTTTGGATATTCTGTTAATTTAAAAAGAAGGTGTAAGTAAATCACGATTTAATTTTTAAGCTTTGAAAGAGCATTTTTGCATAAAGTATGCACTAACCACATCACATGGACTTGATTATTACTGTGTATTCTTGCGGGCACACACACACACACACACAAACTCAGGCGTTCCAAAATAAGTGTGAAACTCGCCCTTGTCAGACAGACTGGGGGTGCTAATGATGCGTGGGACTCGCAATTACTCACTTCCTCTCACACAGACCCCGACTCGTCAAAAACAGCCCCCCTAACATTAGTCTCCACCATCTTTCCCTGGCAGGTCTGTGCCGGCTTCAGCAGATGCTTAGTTGCACAGGAAGCTTTCTAACCACTGATGATTGCACGTCCTCCAGGGATCTGAAACCCAGGCAGCACACAGGAGCCAGCGAGCCGTCAGGAACCGCTCCACAATGTCCCCGCACCAGGCACATCCACCATGCGTTTGGCACACACACCAGCTAAACTGGCACACACTAAGCTAGTCCCATGGCTGGGCGAGACTGGTGCGGTTTAGCTGCACCTGTTGGGGAATAAAAGAGAGCTCTGCAGCGCGATTAAACGCCACGGTCTGGAACGCTACATCACCGGGGATGGCTTGCGAGTGTTTGTTGTGGGCCATGTGGTTGGTTGTGCTGTGGGAATTGGAGGCTGTGCGTTCCTTCACAGGGGTTTTATATGTTTAAAGACTATTGCTGTGTTAAATAGCACCATGCATTTCCCCAGTGAGAAGATTAGAGTGTTTTGCATCTCACAAGCTGTTGCTCTCCCACCAAGCAGAAATTATACACCGGCTCTCACAAGTTCTTACTTCTGATGAGGGAAGAATGAAGGAATCACACTCCCTAATTCACTAACAATTTTTTTCACATATATATTTGTATAAAATATAGGAAGGAAACCAGAATGGTTTTGACATCACTGCAGGAACCTAATTTTGGAACTTAAAGGGTCACTATTAGACCATTTTTTAGCCTTCTAATATTATTTTGGGAGTGTCCTACAAAACTGTAGGTTTACATGCGTGCAAATTGAAAAAAAAGGAAATTGTTTCATCAATATACAGTATGCGTGTAATATCACTTCAGTAAACCCCTCCTTTTCGTGAGCTTATTCTGCTCTGATTAGTCTGGTGGCCCAGTCTATTGTGACTGGTCTACCGTGTACAGCATGTCAGAAACACAACCTGTCCTCCAACCAATATGCTTGTAGAGATTGTTTGTCCAAATCCCTGAAGTACGGCCCATCAGAGTGCATGCTACAATTGCGCCTCTATCATCAACAGAGCATTTTCATATGAATATTTTGTACTTTTTTATCTGCGTAATAATTTGGATTTTGTGTAGCTTAGTTGGTAGCACATTGCATTATATGATGATATGCAATCATGTGATTATGGGTTCGACCCCGGAGAATGCAGGAGACCATAAGCAGGAAATATATACACTATAAATCATGATTTTGCACTATTTCTGTAAGGGGTAGGTTTAGGAGTGGGTTAGGTGTGGTTGTCCATCTTCTGTATTTTGAACGCTCTACGGAAATATAAGCATCTGTTATTTATAATACTTACAGGTTGTGATTCAATGAAGCCACTGATCTGATTCAAATAAACTGGGTACTTAATCTTTTAAGAGCAAGCATTTTGTGTATCCCGTGCTGAACTCCCCGAGATTAGAGAAGCAGGCGTCAGTAAAATGTCAACGTAGAACATAGATGGGAATCATGTAAATGTATTACCCCATGACGTATAATTATGCAAATGTATTACCCAGTGAGGTGTAGCCATCACGGCAGTGGGATTCGAATTACTAACGACTTGTTTAGGCTGTATATAGTTCTTTATTTTGGAAGAATTAATTCTCTTTGTAAACATGTTCCCTTTGTCCAAATAACTAAAATTGCTGTCTTTGCTCCTGACCACTTGACTACTCCAGAGCAGTTTGTATTAAGTGTGTGTTAAGGGCACTGCGCTTTGGTGTTTTTATGACCTGGGACAGTCTTGCGCACTTATTACCTGTCGCGCTCACACGTTCTCAAGTGGCCAAGACCACAAGTGTAGGTATTTGGACAAGACATTTGTCTTTTACCATAATTACAGGCTAAATCTTGGCCTTTTTGGTAGACTTTATACTGACACCTGTTGGTGTGGATGAAGCTTCAAACAATTGAAAGTTTTAGATTTCATTATAGAAATACCCTATTTTGCAGAATTTATTAATGTAATAATAGGATATACTGTATACAGTGAGTGACTGGTCATGTGATCTCAGGAAAACCAACCTTAAGCATAATAGAATTTTTTTTTCATATGACTGGACTGTCTTGTGTAGGCTACATGTATATTAATTTACAGATTTGTCAAATTACTATAGATTTTTCTTGGCACACTTTTAATGTACATTAAATGCTCAACACAGGCAGACCTCAGCACATGAATCCAGAGACGTGTTTCACAAAGATTAATGTATTGTGTGTGTTATCTTTAGCATTAGTCTGAGACACCTGAATAAGTCCCTGGCATTCTGTTTGTATGTCTGGGTTTTAAAAGCCAATCTGTAGAAAGATGTTTAGTAATCTTCATGAGCAAACATGAGTCACAAATGACAGTATTATTTGATTTTAGTGCATATTTACCATGTTTGTGAGTGTCTCACTTCCATCTGTGTTTCTGTATAGCTTGAGTATGTATGTGTCCTTGTGTGGTGTGTTGGGTCATATCTGCGGTCTGTGTGCTATCCTCTTACAGAGATTAACTCACTCATCTCTGTCATTTGCTATTCCTGAATGCTATAATTTACCTTGCCACACTCTGTTTCTCATCTCACAAAAAAAAACTTGTACACACATCATATGCTCCCAGCTATATTCCCCCTTGAGCTCTCTGGGAAAGAGAAACATGGAAAAGCCGGAGACATGTGCCTGACACTTTAACTTAGGGAGTTAGTGTCAAAAACAGAAACACAACCCATGAGGTTCTTCAAAGTCTGATCTGTCCACATATGGAATCTATGAAACCGTGTTGTGCCACAGTCAGTTCAAACCTCAATATTGAACAAAAGGAATGTTTCTAGAGCAGTAGCACTTATAAAAACATAGCAGTGTAACTAAAATTTACTGGTATTCACATCTTATGAATGGTTTCACTAACAAAGTCTGTAGTTTTTGATTTAAAAAAATAATAATTTAATGTATGTAATTGAATTTAAATAATGTAAAGAAATAAAGAAAATTAAATATAATTTAAAATGAGTTCTGTATTATTATAACTATATTGTTCCTGCTTTATAATAGATGCTAAATATCTTAAAAAAAAAAAAAAAAAAAAGAAAGAAAAGTTTAGTGTTATCCAATATAACGATTACTCATTTCATGTGTATCACACATCTTAGACTGGGCTACAGATTCACTGCAGACAGACATTGGCCAATTTATCCATTTCAACTCCCTTGTATATAATTTACACTCATGGATATAGAGACAGCAAGGTGATGCAGTTGCTCGTTCTCTATAAACACCATACTGGCACAATTCCTAGAGGAAAAACATTCACACATTTACACACGCGACACTCAGAAATGAATTCCACACAAACACACACACATAGTCAAGCAACTTCATACAGAGGTCAAAGGGATTGCCAACTTAAGGTCAGCAAAGTTCAAATGGCCTCTGCTAAGTATTAATCAAACAAACTTTGTCCTTGTCCTTGGGCAGCAAAAGATGAGGGAGGGAGAGAAAAAGGAGAAATGGTGTGGCTTTGACTAACAGCCTCACTCTGTTTTCAATTTGTCCTGTCAGTGTTTTTGTGGAGCTCTGTGTGATGGAGGTATGGGAGAGAGTGAAGGAGGGGTTCTAACTGTTCTCACTAATCATATTAGGACTTACTCAGCCTCTGGCAGCTTTCAGTAGGACGTCCCATTCGAAAATATTGATTCTCTACGGAGAGGTATGATCCAAAATATTGTTCTAGTCCCAACTTGTGAGGAAACGTTATACCCGTTTCTTCAACCGAAAGAGAAAATAAACTGCAGAGGTAGATATGACACAAACCCCAACAACAAACCCCTACCATGACACAAAATATCTGTCTTTTATCTCTGGTGAACAGGGACTTTTTGTTCAAAGAGCTTGACCTAGATAAAGGAGCTGAACTACTACACTACGAGTCAAACGTTTAATAAAGTCATCAAAGCTATCGAATAACACAAATGGGAATGTGGGAATTATGCATTGACCAAAACAAAAAAACAAACTTCTTCATATTTCTGCTCATTCGATCCATGGTCTAGATTATAGCTTTGCACACACTTAACCAATTCCATGACGTGTATCCGAGAGGCTTTTTAAACAGTATTAAACATGTATGCTATGCACTCAATGGCTGCTGTTCTATCACTTTTAACTATTAAAATGATCTATTTAGTTCATTTCAAACATTTTGAAGGCATTCAAGCTTATGAAGAAAAAGTCAAGTATGTCTAACTGTTGGCTTGAAGGGTATCATTTTAACATTCATGTTGGTTTAAAGACGAAGTATGTGATTTCACCACTGCTGGCACCAAATCAATATGAACGAATGAATAATGATTATTTCCAAACAGGTTTTTACACATTTCACTTTTAATGTAAGAACAGCAAAAATGACAGTGATTTTTTTTGAACTAAAGAAATTCATTTAAATAAATTATAATGCAATAATAATAATAATAATAATAATGTTTTCCAATCTAAGTTTAAACTCGATATTATTTCCATTCGTCATTTACAAAGTCAGTATTTCTAGAGTACATGTTAGCGGTCTTGTCTTGATTTCAGTGGCAACAAGGTGCATTCCAGAGGAAACAGTAGACATGCTCATTTGACCTTAGGTCTCACCTGGTTGCCAGGCAACAGTGAGGTCTGTCTGTCCCCCTGCAGAGTGCTGTGTCTGAGTCATAATCACAGTCACACCAGGGTCAAATTGTCATCACACACACACACACACACACACAGTGTGAGTGATGTCAGTGAATCAACATAACAAGAAATTATATGTGTATTCACATATTTCTACAAGTATTTATTCTTTTATTCATTTATTTAACTTTCAATTATTTTTGAACTAGAAAACATACTTTCAAGTATGTATATTAAGAAGTTAATATTTTATTTTGTTTATTTAATTTTTTTTCTTTCATTGTTCACTTTTAGCAATATTTTACAGATTTAAACAACATTTATTTCATTTTTTATTGTGTTGTATTTAATTGTATTTTTGTTTAATTTAATTTAATTTTGCATCTGTACATAATAATACTTTTAAAAAACTAGATCACTTCAGTTGAACACCAGTCCTTTTTGTCTTGTTTTTCAGTATATGCTTCTAAACACCCTGTAAAAATAGATACTTCAAAACTGCATAAGAATTTAAGACTTATTTTGAGGGAATATAATTGGGATTCATTTAGATTTCCTTTTTTAGCCCTTGGCATTTTTAATACATTTCAAAAACAAGATATATTTTCTGAAAATTAGTTTTTGAAACAATTTTACCTCCTAGATAAATGCATCTTGTTTTAATTATAGAATAACACACACACACACACACACACACAAAATGCAGTTTAAAAGTGCTTGACATGAAGGCAGTATTTTCACAGATTACTGTAATAAGTCAACTTAAAAATAATGTTGCGGTCTGAATGATTTCTGAGTATCAAAAACCATTCAATTCTGGAAGACTTAACAACAATGACATTCCCACCCATAGAAAATCAAAATAAACCTAAAAATGTATTTCCTGCATTGTACAGCAGATTAAATAAATAAAGCCCAGACTTCGAAAAGTCCTTTATACTGTGACAAGCTTTTTCCCTCGCAGGCATCAAAACCCAATGCACCAAACCATATCATGTCTAATAGCTTGTTTGCTCTGCCACCACGCTTGGTTGTAGTCCAAGAACAGATGGCAGGAAAGTCACCGCACTTTGCTTTTTCAGGTTGAGTGTGTGCCCAGCACGGACGTGTTTATCATAACGCTGGGTCTGCACGTCTGGGTCTCTAAGGCCACCGTGGCATCTTTCCCCACTGCTTTTTACAGCTCGCCTTAAATTCAGCCGTTTAGGAGCGACAGATGTGAGAAGCGAGGGAAAGGGAAGGTTAAAGAGCAAAGAGCTTAATTTGCTTGGCTTGCTGAGGTCTGTCCTGCAGAAACTCGATAGTGAACACCGGAGAGGGCCAGGGCAGGAAAGAACGCCGCTGAGCTTTGATGTACCTCCAACAAGCGTCGCGTTCCCACTTAGATTTTATCTATTTATAGCCAAAACAGATTTAAATATTGATAAGCGGTAATTGTGACAGGATCCCTCAGCAGGACAATCGCGAGTAGACAACACTAATTCCAGATAACCTTCAATAAACTAATCCAAATGAAATATAGCCATCGCCCACCTGTTCCAAATCCCTATTTTAATAACCTTGTGCGCACTATGAGATGATATAGAGTCTGATAATAAGATTGGGGATCCAACAGGGTCGTCTGTGGGTTAGAGGTCAGAGGTCACGTTCTTGGTGTGGCCGGAGTTTGTGTTGGCAGAATGAGTGCGGCGGAAAGCGTTAGATGGTGCCTGCCATTCGTAGTTTTAATAAGGCCACTGTCTAGCTGATCAAAGGTAGCGTTGTTTTGCAGGTGTTGTTGACTGGATAAAAATGTGCGTCTACGCTTCAGTGGGTGTATCATGCGATGGTTGTTTACACACATGGGACACGGGTGGCAGGTCTGCAAACATTCTGTTTGAGCAAATATAAACAAGTTTTATTTTTTTTCTCTGTGTGTCCTTTGAGTTGGAGAACAAAAGTGAGGAGTTTAAAAAAAACAAGAAAAGAGCAAAGAAAGGATGATCAAAGCCAGAAAGACGCTTTTGAACTGCTGTGGGAGGGGAAAATACGCCTGTCTGCCTCATGTAGGTGGACACTGCAAAAAAACTTCCCAGCATGCAACGCGCTTCCAACTGAACGCTGTTTCACAAGCCCATCTGTATTATATACTACTTTTTGGTTAGTGTTAGGTTTTGAATTGAAGCCTGCATTTTGGTGTCATGGGGCGTCAGAATTACTCATACTGACAGAGCCTTACAAATAGCTGGTTTAGCAGGTGTATATTTCAAGTCTGCTTTGCTACGGTTACCTCTGCAAAAGGGAAAACTGTAGCAAAAGTAAACTGCTTGCATGTTTTCTGTTGCATTATGTTTTAGAGTGTACATCAATAAAAGATGAGATCCTTTAAATGTGTCATCTGTATTGTGTGTTTATATATTATAAATATCAAAAGAACATAGTTTTTTTTTGTTTAAAGAAGTCTTTTAGATATCTTTTGTTGTCATTTGATAATACAATTTGATAATACTGGTTAGAAATCTTGAGGGTTCAGCAAATGTTTTAATAGTTTGCCTTAGTAATAATAATAATAATAATAATATATTAAGAATTGCTTAATATTTTCCCTATATATATATATATATATATATATATATATATAATAGAGCAGCCTTTTTATTTTAGATAAAATATTAGAGAAGACGTTCTTAAGGGGATAATTTTTTTGGGAATCTGTGGCATCAAAAACCCCTGCTCTAATAAACCGTATTTTGATTTATGCATAATATCAGAGATGAAAATCACAGCAGATGATTTTGTGAGGAAATATACTTGAGCACTCCCGCAGACACTGTTTCCCATCATAAAACGGGTGTTTTCTTTCCAAGAGAGTCATTAAAGAAATCATAAACATGCTAAACAAGCCTTATTTAAAAGCAGAGCATTTTCTTGTTTTTATTTCTAATATGATTTTAGTGATTAGCAGATCTTAAGGTCAATTGCGGTTTTGGTCGGGACGTGGTGCCGAGACTATTTATTTTATGTGTTACGCAAATCCAGCAATGACTCGCATTCCTGGCATCCCGCCTGTAATAACAAGTCAGCATTTTAAGAAAACCCTAAAACCGCATCTCACTTGGTTTTATAACCCAATATAAGGAAACTTGGTCGTCAACCAACATTTAATTCCTGGTTTCCGTCAGGCAGATAAGAAAGGCAAAGGGGGGTGGGGGTGGGTTGTTGAATACCTGCATTTAGTGTGACCACCATATGGCCATATAACATTATTAGTTCGCTAGAAGATCTCAGGACATAATCATTCTGCCATTCCAGGTGACAGTGAATTAATTTGCATCGTATCTGGAAAACAAAAGAAGATATTCCACAAGGAAAAAGGAAGGTTTTGAATGATGTGAGACTGATAGTGTATTCATTTTTGGTGAACTATCCCTTTAAGTTACTTTTCATTGCATTAGATACAAAATATGAAACCAAACAAAAAATGCTAGATAAAACTAGCCTCATATTTATTAGCCAGATGTAGTTCATCAAATTAACTATAGACATGTTTCACTAATGTTTGACAACCAGAGAGTATCCAAATGCTTACCATCTTGACTTTAATACAATGTATTCATTGTTTTATAATTGGAAACCTAACAAACGTCATCTTGTGAAATGTTTTGCTTGAAAAGTGTAATTGTATTCCTTCATTTTTAATAGTTTTTTAAGTGTCCAAATTCTTTTTGGGGTCTCTGTATATGATAAAAATCACTTTATTTGAACAAAGCCTGCATAAAATACAAAAGTGTGACTATCGCTGTTTCATTTTTTTGGATGGTTTGCATCCGTTTGTAATCAATTGCCAATAGAGTGCTGAAATGAGAAATGAGATACAATCACCATCATAGGGATCCTCTAGATAATTATGTTTATAAGCAGTTCCAAGCCCCTCTATAGTCTTCAATCAAGGTGCCTGTCGAAATGCAGAACACAGTAATCTTTGTAATCTGTCCCGCTCACGAGGACTGCCTGGAGGGATGGCAGTGTTAGTGTAAAGAGGAAAGTTAAGGGTGCTTTGGAAGCTAAATCAATTTTTTTTTTTTTTTTTTAAATGGTGAAGAGAAAATGTTGTGACAAGCTGGCGTTGTTTATTCAACATTCAAATGCTCAGCACTGCCGTGCTTTCCATCCAGTTGACCCTTGGCCTTTTAATTAGTGCTCTTTAAGAGGGAGGCATGTATGGGCCATACAGCAAGACAGGTGCTGACAGATCGGGTGGAGGTGTAAGGTTCCATTGATCAGCTGCAAGATGGAGAAAGGGACTGAGAGAGGGTCCAGGGGTGTTGTGCACCACATTTTTTAACTTTATCCATTGGCAATTGTTCATTTTGTGCACTTCTGTTTTATAAGATTTATTTCTGTAAAAATAAAATAAATAGTGACCATTGACCACAAAACCAGTCATAAGGGTCTTTTTTTTAATTGAGATAAATTATCTGAATGCTGAATAAACAAGCTTTCCATTAACGCATAGTTTATTATGACAGACCAATATTTGGCTGAGATACAACTATTTGAAAATCTAGAATCTGAGAGTGCCAAAAAAAAAAAAACCATAAAAACCATAAAAAACATAATAATCATAATAATGAAAAAAGCTGTACAAATGAAGTTCTTAGCAATTCATATTAATAAAAAAAAAAAAAAAATTAAGTTGATATGATATTTACAAATGATCTTCACGGAACAGAAACTTTACCTTAACCAAATGATTTTGGCATAAAAGAAAAAAATATATAATTTTGACCCATGACATTTTTTCTTGGATTGCTACAAATATACCAATGCTACTTATGACTGCTTTTGGGGTCCAGGGTTATATTTAACAAATACATTTTACAACTTCATAATTTTAAATGTTATTTATTCCTGTGATGACAAAGCTAATTTTTATCAGCATGCGTTACTCAATTCTTCATTCAAATATGCTGGTTCTGTCCTCAAGAAACATTATAATTATCAATGAATTTAGCAGAAAACATGATATAAAAAGATCACCATTTGACTGTTGATAAATGTAATGCATGCTTGCTTAATAAAAGTATTAATTTCTTCCAAAATAAAATAAAAATATTAACCGTATATGGACCATATAAGGTTAATATTTTTATTTTATTTTTAGTTTTTTATTATGGTTATATATGTTTTATGGTTTGGTGTATTTAACGCTATTGTATTAATAGAACTAGTTGTTCACTTGGCTCTGAGAGGTAAGGTTGGGGGAAGTGTCTGAGGTGAGGGGTGACCAGTCACATTGCTATATTATTTGTCTTGGATCTACAGCCTTTAAACTGACTAATTCAGTGTGTTCAAACTTCAGGCTATGCCGAAATCCCCCTTCTAGTAAACACACTCGAGTACACTTAAGCAGACACGCTCTCTCTTACAAAAAAACACATACACACACCAACAGGCTGACTCTATCAACATGATTGATGCCTGCTTTCTGGCTGCCTTTCCTCCAGCTTGAATTTGTGGAGTCTGCCGTGCACACACACACACATACAGACTAACTTTGAAAGTCAGTGTTTTATAAATCAAACATAACCGAGGGGGGCGGAAAAGGTGGAAGGGGAACGTCTGACTTCAAATTCCACCCGAAACTTCTCCAAACTTTCTTCATTGACGTCTTTCTTGTTCTGTGTAAACTTCACGTCTCATTTTCTGCCGCGTCCTTTGAGTCCTCTGTCTTTTCATTTAGATCTGCCAGTGGCGGAACAAACAAAAGAAAAAGATTTCAGATTCAAATCTACCCACGGTGCTCCACCCAACAGCAAGGTTTCATTGATCCTTGCTTTACCCCAATCACGTCAAAGAAGGACCACTGAAGGATTCGATTCTCTTTCACACCCTCTACCAATCTCAGCTCTTCCTCGCTTCTTGTTTTCTCACACGGCTCGCTCGCAAACAGACACGGGCAACTGCAGCGCCATAAATTTCTCTCACCGCGAGATACATCCTCATTACGGAGTGCCGGCAGGGAAACGGCTGACAGCTCTCTCTCTGCACCTGTTAGTCCTATGCCTGTTTGCACTCATTGACTCATCTGTAAACGGCTTCAATCTCGACGTCTCTATCCGTGCCAACTAACCCGATGCTTCAAACGTTCGCTGACTCTTTGCTGGCCCGGAGACTCTATCTATAAAAGTTTCATATTTCCTACAGGCAGTCAATTATCGCGCCGGCGTATTCGGTTGCAATAAAAACATCAGTAATCGCTCTGTCTGAGTTCTCCCCGCAGGTTCGCAGCTCTCTTCTGAAGAGCTAGGATATTCAATGACAATTATGACATTCTTTCTGCTTTCTGTCTTCAGCTCCCTCATTTTTTGATGTACTTGATCTTCTGCAAATATTGTTGAAGCTCGTATGGCAGCGGTTTGGTGTGTAATTGTCAGCTTGGCCATTATAATGATATAATTGATTTCTTTGTTTCTGTTTAGACAGCTTTGACCTTTTAGCCAGTTTTTATTGCAGTTACGCAAATTAAAATGTGGAAATGTTCTTATTATTTTTAACCGTGCCAATTTTCCCTCCTTTTTACCTCAACGTCTCCCGTCAGGTTTTGCAATAATTTATGTACTCCAGCATAAGCAGGCATTGTGGAGGTGGCGGTCCGGCTTCACAAGGGCTTTATAATGATATACATCAAGTTTTCAGGACTTTCCTTGGCAGGGAGTCCTTTGGCTTCTGGACTGTTTCCCCTCCCATCTTAGGTGGCGGTTAAATATATCTCAAATCCATCTTAATACACTGGGAATAAAAGAACAGTAATGACATACTGTAAAGTAATACATTTCAAGCTCAGGGTTACTCCCTATGGCCTGTGGATGTATATATGTGTGTGTGTGAGAATCACTGCAGCAGCTGGATAAAGCATAAGGAAGCATTAACAGGTTTCTGTGAGTTGTGCTAATGTCTGTGAATTCTGCGGTGGGATTTGACTTTGACTTTACGCAGCGACACCGCAAATGTCTGTCTTCCTCTTGCCGAGCCACACCAGCGTTCTCACACACGGAAGTCAGAGCAGCAGTAGTGTCAATTTGTGGAATGATAACACTACCCAGAGTTCTGCTGGTTTGTGTCATTAAGTACACTGAGCTCTATTGATGCACAGCACCTAAAAAAGTACTGTGGTGCCATAATGGTATCAGATTATAATACTACGGCACTTCAAATGGAGTCCGAGATCAAGAGATCACTAAAGAAATTAGAGAAATTTGAAATTTATTTGATGCAGAATTCTACCTACGATTGTATAAAAATATAAAATTATAATTACAAATTATATACTGTTATTTTAGAATTTTACAATATTTTAAAATATTTCGTAACACTTTCTATGAAGCCTGTATTAAAAATAAATTTTAAGTGTATTCTTAAGGCATTATAATTAATGCATAATTATATTATAAAAAAAAAATGTATAATGTGTTATAACATCACCCCAATGTATTTAAAATATTGGCTTAATAGTGTTACCAAATATTTTAGTATACCAATAGCATAATACAAAAGATTAAAACATCATAAATAAATTAATGCATATATATAATTCATGCATAAATATATATTAATTTCTATAAATATTAACAAATAAAAATATGATAATGTGTATAATATTGTGGCCTTTTTTATATTTCATGCAGGAATTCTAATGTGCTGCATTGACTTTGTGATTAGATTCACAGCGTGACTCATCTCTTTTTGAGATGTAAATTCTGATATGCTCTGCATGCAATATTTTTAACATGGTCTAATTATACTTGACCGTATCACTGTAGCACACATGAAAGTCCTCCATGTGGCTTTGTGACTCTCTTGTGAATTCATGATCCCAGACATTTCCCTCATGCTTGTCATTCCTCACTCACAGTCGTCAAAAGCTCGAGCAGGGGGCTGAGGAAAACCTCCCGGATCAGGTGTCCCATAATACCCCTAAACCACTGTAACTTGCACATCAAACAGAGCGGCGGTGGGGTAGATCATAAACCACAGGACCAATAACCAGCCACACTTTCACAGAACAACTGCTGTTATGGCTGGCCGACTGATGTGGCAGCAAGAGTCTTGAGAAATATTTTGTTTCTTGAGTCTGTGTGGTTCTCACTGCTGACCACAAGAGGTGCTAAAATAGTTTCATTAATGTTTTAATTCATGTTTGTAGTTAGTATTATTGCAGTATGTGTTTTTTGTAGTCAACTAGTTGGCAAGAAAATTTGTAAATAGTTGGACATATATGACCCTGGGCCACAAAAGCAGTTATAAGTAGCATGGGTACTGTATATTTTTAGCAATAGCTAAAATTCTATAGAAATAGTATAGAACAAGTGCAGCTGAAGTCAGTCCAAGACTACTAAGCACAAATCAAAAACGCTCATAGCAGAATATATGTGGAGCCATATTTGTTCACATGCCCTTATATGAACAATTGGAACTGGGGGACCATCTGAAAGCGAAGGGCTGTCCCGAACTGCCCGATGAAAAATGTGAGCCGTCATCGTCCACTTTGAAGAAAAACAATCAAACGCAGAGGGAGGAATTCCTGTCCTGACAGAGTGCCGTCATCACAGAGGTGCTCCTCTCTTCACCTTCATTCTCTCCTCTGTTCTTTACCTCTTTTTCTTTCCCTCTGCTCAGTATTTTCCTTCCCACTGTATCAGAGGGCCATTCTCAGGCCTGCTGAGAGCTGGGTCTAGGCAGCATGTGGCCACAGGAGTGAGCGCAACAGAGGAAACCCGAGCACAGTGGAGTCTCTAGGTGGATTCTAGCCTTTGTGGCTGTTCAGAGAGCTGGTCTTCCCTTTGGCACAGCTGCATAAACTAACCAATGAGAAGACCCACAGTGAGCGCTACCGCTCAGCATTATGGGTACAATGTGCATGTCAGAATAGTAAAGAACTGTGGGAATTTGAAAGAGAAGTTGCAATAAAAACTATGTGTAACTATCACTTACATGCACTATAGTAGTCCCATGGTTCAGTGATGGTATCGGATAATAATACAATATTTTGATATATACTGTATATATTTTTATTTAAGCAATATTACACGCACACGAGTGCTGATTTAGACCAACAGCATGACTCCTAGTGCGATGCTGCTTTTTATGTAACTTAGACACAATATTTCCAGTCACCTTGTCCGTTTTTGATTTGCCAATGAAAATAGTTCCAAATGAAGACAACAAAAATCTCTCCATCTGTGACGCAGTACTGGTATTTCGTACCTAAGTGAATGTGAGCAAATTCAAAATACATTAGCATTTATGTATTGATCAATTATCAATCAAATTTATCAATACAAGTTTGGCAACACTTTAGAATAGGTAACACTTGTTAATTAATAACTACGACTTTTCCCTCAATAAATTCTTCATTTGGTGCTTATTAATAGTTCATCTGTGTTAGTCTGTGGATTAGGGGTGTAGAACAAGGCTTAATTAGCATAACATATGTGCTTAATTAGCGCTAATAAATGGCTAATACTCTAGTAATATGCAGGTTAACAAGCAACTAATGAGTTTTCTTTTTTACATATATAATGTAAAACCTTTGTATTTAAGAATGTACTGGAGTAATAAATGTATCAATGTGGAAAGATTCATATATTTTTATATTTATCATCTGTGCCATGGTCTGAATAGTACGAACTGAATATGGCAGACCTACACATGTAATGAAATGACTTTGAATTCCTTTCTGTCTCTTCCTAATAAGTGTTTATCCAGCACTTTCTCATGCTTTTCAGACTTTCTTCTGTCAGAACTGTTAATATTACCCTCGATTTTGAACAAAAGGCCCACTGTTTGTGAATGAAGTGAAACATGATGTTCCATGGCACTAAATGTTTTTATCAGGTCATCTTTATCAGAAGTGTCATGGACCGTTTCATAACAAAGAGAGGAAGTATTTGTAACAGCTCGTATATCAATTTTCTGACCGAACACTTCTCTTTGAAAGCCGCGTGTTTCATCCTTTGCCGATAAATCACTCGCATCGTAATTTTTCTTTTGTTCTCCCTCCCTGCCACCCCCCCCCCCTCTCTCATTCATCTGACATATGTTTATATTGCAAGTATTTATTGTGTGTTTTCCTTTGTAAAGTGCTGGTATATATCACTGCTGCTGGCCTCTGAGCAGAGAGGGAGGGAGACTATCAGCACGATTGATTTGTGTTGTTTTCATCCTCTGGTGGGCTTCTCTTCATGAGCAAAGCCAAAATAGCCAGAACACACAAACTGAGCAGTGAGATGCGGAGGGTAAGAGAAACAGAAGGGACTCCTTTTCTGCTTTATTTCTGTGTTAGACTGCTGTGGTCTGCACTCAAAATGTGGCAGAGCAAATGTTTAAATCCTGATGCTAAACACTGACAGCTAGGCTTGTTTTTCTGCTCTGTTATTCAGGTTATTCGGATTGAATGGGATATGTCATATTTCTAAAAATGCAGTGGAAACAGAAACCCTAGATATGGAAACACAAGATCACACAGGGAGTGCTTCGGCATCTAATTCAAATGATCGTCAGATAAGAGAACCGTATTCAGTAGCTCTAGAGGTAATCTTTGTTACCTGCTTTCTTTGAAAAAAAAAAAAAAAAAAAACAACTGTTGTAAATTCACAGTTCTCTTCAGGTTCTTGCCAGAAGTACTGTAGTATAAGGCTAAATTTAGTGAGATTGATATAAAATATTATAGATATTTATATTGCCCTTCAAGCTAAAAAGAGTCTTTAGTGCACTTTAGGTTCGGCAGAATTGATCAAAAACTTTTTTTTTTCTGTAGGGTATTTTCTACTGTAACCTTACCATTGCAGCTCTCAGATTAAATATGATACCATGAAATTCATTCTGTGTGATTTCATGTTATTCATATTTGGTCACGAAACAATGAGAAGGGAATTCATTGTTTTTGAAACGTAACACATTGTTTTATTTAAGAGCTACAGTTGTTTTGTCTATTTGTTTTTTTTTTCAGCTTAACAGCCTCATTTATAATTCACTTTCAGTAGACCAACCAGTATGTTTTCTAAAAAATATATTTTTGTGTTTATTGTTATTCAAATGAGTTTCATGTCAAAGGTCATGAAAGTGAGTAAAGCAACACAAAATTTTCATTTTTGGATAATCTATCCCTTTATCAGATGAAAGTTGAAGCCATCTGGGGTTCTTTGAAGCACCATCACAGATGTTTTTCTAAAGAACCATGCAAACTATAAATGTTTTCCTATGGCATGGTATGAACTAAAAATGGTTCTCCTATGATCTCTCATGACATTAGGCTGTAAACTTCTTTGGATCAATGAAACCTTTCTTTTTCTTTTGGACTAGGAAAAAAAAAATCTTAAACGGTTGTACTGTGGTCAATACCTTCTCTGTTTTTTTTCTTTCTTTTTCAGGGTCATCTTCACTGGCTAACTCTGGAAGCCATTTGCCATTTTAACTTTATCCGCAGGTAGAAATATCTGAAACCATATGTACACTTAGATCTCATGGGAATGTTGAAGCGGACTCTCCATTTCTCTGCTTACCATCAAAGTAGACAAGAATAGTTAGCAAAAATAATTCAGTCGCCCTGGTTTCTTTCTGTGTCTTTCGCGAGAGATTTTTACAGTAAACAGGCTTGCAAAACTTAAATATTGAAGGTCACAAATGGCCTCCTCCCTGAAACCATATATATTCTGGTTTAACCACACTCCAACATGTTGATCTACACTCAGTATCTCTGATTCAAGAATTAAGCAAAAGTCACATAAACAAGCCAGAAACGGTTTCCAGACCTGTTCCACCTGATACGTTTCAGGTTTTTCTCCCTGAACAGAGCTGTTTGCTGCTGTTGGAATGATGAAAAGCACTGCTCTTCGTCTCCTGCTGTGGATTCGATCGAGGAACATCTGGTTCTGGCGTGTGTGAAGCCAGGCAGATGTGAGTGTAAAGGAATTCACTGATTCCAAGGAGCGATAGCGCACAGTGTGGATCTCAACTTCAACGCTCACTGTATACACACTTAGCATATCTGCGGTATGTAAACACGGATAATATCATAGAATGGCTTTGAATAGGATTTCCTGTTTAACTTTAAGGGGCTTCAGTAAGGAAGGAGTTCGCGAAGAATAAATCGATAGCGACATTTATTTGCACTGTCTGCGTTATTTTAGAGATCAGTTCACTGAAGGAATTATGCAAATCAGGCAGCAGTACAAACACACCCATAAAAAGGCCACTCGTCTATACTGCACGTCCAGGATAGTATTTACATTTGGCAACTTCATCCGTTTTTACTGATAGCCATCTAATCAAATTATACTGTCCACCAACAGCATCATATCAGAAGTGAACTCGGAAGTGTTATATTTGCATATAACTTCAGGAGAATAAATCAGATTAACTCTGTTTTGCTGAGGTGCATTTATTTGTCCTGTAGTGTAAATGGAATGGGTTTTACTCAGTTGGACAGCTATTTGACTGATCAAAATATATTAGATCAGTTGTAAACATTCTACATCCAGTGCTGAGTTTTGTGCTATATAAGTTTTTATGTGTGTTTACAAACACAATCTTACAACAAATATGGGTTCATAGTGTAAGACAAATTAATCCTTACACATTTCTACACTTTGGAAAATGTATTCATAATTACATAATTATGAATAATATAATTACAGTATGAATAATTAGTGATGTACTGAGTAATTATGATTAAAAAAAGTGATTTCTATAGAAAATTGCATTTACATATTACAATTTTTTACTACATGTAATATACATACTGTATATAATTTAGTAAATGTAAAACTAATCTATACTGTAAATGTAATATTGAATAACATACTACTTTACACATGCTTTAGTATTTTAGTCAATATATAAAAATGTGCTTTTTAAAGCTTGACAAATTTGTTAAAAACATACGCCAAAATATACTCCTTTGACATTTGTGCACTTTTACATTTATTTGCTCCCATGTTGTTCTAAACCTTTATGACTTTCTTTCTTCTGTGGAACATAGATAAAGATACTGTTCCTCAAAAGAAAGTCATGCAGGTATGGAATAACATAACTTCAAAAAAAAAAAAGGTCCAGAGAGTATTTTTCTCCATACAATGAAAGTCTGTGGGGTCTAAACCACAAGGCTTTCCAGTTTATCTGCTTTTGTGGAAAAAAATCTAACAGGCACATTTTGTATCTAACAAAAATGTGATACAACAATTTAATGAAGTCACTTAATTTGCTGTGGAAAACAATTAGGAATGGAAAGATGGTAGGCTTAAAAAATAAGGCAGCGTCTATTGACACAATGCATATTTTGTTAGCAATGGATGTTGTTTACAATAAGTAAAAAGAGCAGCCTTTTTAAGTGATATGCTATTTACACTAAGTGCAAATAGTAACATAGTGTAAGGATTTTCTGCTATACTATACTTTTTGCAAATAGTGGCTAACAATCTGCACCTCAGGACTGTGGTACAATATAAAACAGCATACAATGATAACTTTTTGAGTATAAATATTAATTTGATTTCAAATTATTAAATGTATACCACCATATTGAGACAACAAAGTTTGGCAAAAGCTTGATTCAAACCCATTTTGATTTCGTCAAAATGAGCATGACACGCATTTACCACATTTACTAACAGCAGTAAACTCGATTACTAACAGCATAGACTGTCTTTTGTAATCTCGACTAGCCCAACCACACATTGGTGGGCGGAGTTAGTGTAATTAACCTCTGCCAACAAGGTAGGGTATTTGCCCTTAGTGTAAATAGACACTCTGTAAAATAAATACATCATAAGCATCATTTAATGGAGAAAAAGTACTTAATATATGTGTATTTACTAAGGGTGAAGGTGCACACACAAATTCATGCACACACAAACACACACTGCAGTAGCCCATGCCATGCCAGCACTTCCCACAGAAAAGGGCAAGAAGGCGGGCAGAATGCGTCAATCAGACGTACCCCAGGGATGATCTGATTAGGGCAGGAACAGCAAGACAAATGCACGCGCTTGTACGTTGTCCCATGGAGCTGTCATATGCATGGCTGTGTTCACAGAGCGCTCATGCTGGCTGGTACCCCTGACGCCTGAATCCAACAACCCACCAGAGGCTAAGCCCGCTGGCAGTAAGGACGCAGAAAGCGTTGGCACAATGTGTGTGTAGGAGAACAGGACAGTACGATAGAGGTGGGTGTGTTTGTGGAAGGGGGCCAATAGTGAGGGTCCAATTGAATTGGAATACCTGCATGGAAGTGCGTTTCTGTGTTGCTCCCATTTATCCTGGCTGTCCTTCAGATGTCCTTTAATTCTCTGATCACCACTCAATCTGCAAGCATGTTACTTCAGTCATTTAATTAGTGCAAACTAACTTCTCCTGGTATAGCACAGGTCTGTTTATAGTCAGTTTTGCAAGTAGTTTTAAGTAAGAAATAAATAATAATGGGCTGTTGAATTATTAGAAAAAAATATGCAACATGTGTTTATGAAATGACTGTATATATTAGACAACATAAAAGTCACCATAACTGAATTCATTGTTCAGATGTTTTATTTAAAGACATGTCGTCCACAAAGGGATTTATTCTATTTAAACGAGAAGGTTGGTCATTAAAACACGCCCCCACATGTCAACGTCACGATGTGATAACGTGATTAATGCTACTCAAATGGTCACAAAAAAGGTAGGAGGCAAAGTTTCAGTAACTGCACACAGTAGTGTTGATGAAGCTACACTCACCTAAAGGATTATTAATAAGACCATACAGTGTTTGACCCTTTCACCTTCAGAACTGCCTTAATTCTACATGGCATTGATTCAACAAGGTGCTGAAAACATTCATTCAGTTAGGAATCATTAAGATGATTTACAACAGAACAGCACAACTCAGATGTTAAAATTTGAGCAACGCATTTTATGGACAACAGTTTTCTGAACCTAGGGATGTGAAAAGGCTATGTCTAAAAAATGGTTTAATTAAGATTTTGCTCTGACAATCTGGCACTTTTGAATCAGTGACTGTAAGTAACTTACAGACTGCGCTGCTATTAGTTCAAGTATTTGCTATTGAATGTTCAAATGTGGAGTTTCGCACGTACACAGCGCAAACCACTGACACTGGGTTTCACAACACAGCGCATTCTGCGTCTTGTGTGAAAGGGTCTTAAAATTAGTTGTGCGTGTGAGAGACAGAGAGAAAGGGCCACGTCACAGTGGAGTCAATCGCAGCTTGTGTACTGCAAATACATGCAAGTGCTGTGTCTGTCACAGACTCTGTTCCTCTTTCAGACTTTAATAAATGGTAAAACTCGAAGGGACATCTTTACATTTATTTTGAAAGCTGAACTTGTGATTATGGTAAGGGTGTTACATTTCCGATGTGTGCTTGTTGGGTTTGTCCAATCATAATGCACTGTGTCAGCTGACAAAACAGCTGACAGAACAGACTGTGCTTGTTGGAAGGAGGGTCTGTGTAAAAAATGACGCATTTGAGAGAGACAGGCATAGAGGAGCTAAAACAATGTACAGTATTTGAAAAATTATGTTTTTTGATAATAAGCATGTCAACACCAAATACACAAATCAATTATCTCTAAAATAGCATCATATTACCCCTTTAAAGGAAATGCCAGTTTTCCATATTCCACTATGTTCTTCCCTTAACTTCTACGAGTTATATGTACCTCTCTCGTCTCAGTGTTAATCACTCTAACGTGCAGCACCACTAAGTTAGTGAATAGCTTAGCTCTATTCATTCCTTAGGATCCAAACAGGGATGAATTTAGAATTTAGTCATGTAACGTCTTTAAATAAGGAAAACGTGAAAGTGTTTGGTGGCTTCTAAATTGATCTTTGTTTGGATCCTAATGAATGAATGGAGCTAAGCTAAACACTAACATAGTGGCACCGCAAGCTAGAGCAATCAGGTAGGAGATAGGAGAGATATCAACTCATCTAAGTTGAGGGAAGAACATAGTGTAGTATGGAAAAATGGTGGCATTTTCCTTTAAACACAACACTCTATAGGACTACTATTACACACATAGCAAAACTGCAAATTTATCTGGCTAAAGACCATCAACTTCTCCTCGCTATTGAGAAATGTTGTGTAGATTTTCAGTTGCAGAATTATTTTAGCGATGACAATATGTTTCTGGGCATGTGTATGTTTCTGTGTGTGCATGTTTTTGTGTGTAAAATGTACTAAAAGCATGGAAATAGTGGGTTGCTTGTATCTTGTTGTTTGTTAAATGTATTGGCTTGGTCATTGATTTTTTTGAACTAGCATAGGCTGTAAAAAAATTGCATAAATAATTGAATCAGCCAATCAGCATTAAATATCTACCTGTATAATCTAATTTGAGCTTAATCTACATTATTGTTATTAAATCCATCACACACTGCTACATCACAATACAGAAACAAACAAACAAAAAGAAACTAAACTAAACATATATGCCACTATTTCCTGTACACTTTATTGTTGCTATTTGCTAGCCATTTTAATTCTATGTTTCAGAGTGAAGCATGATGTTCAAATAGAAATAGAAACATTTCAGAATAAAAGGGACAGATCACCCCAAAATGATATTGCTTTCCAGAGATGAAAGTCAGGTTTGGCATGAGTTTGAAATTATGTCAACTATCCCTTTAAGAGAAACACTGCTGCTTCCCGTCCTCTGTTATTTTGGCCGTTCTGTAATTGTTTGGTTGTTTATAAAACGGTGTTGTGTCTAGTTACAACAGAGCTATCTGAGTAGCTAACTGTCTGGCTGTAGTTCACTAAGGTTTGTGGTTGGGAAAGCCCACAAGTACTTATGAGTAACAGAATGAGTCACTCTTGATTCATCTTCTTGATGTCCCACAGAGGCCAAAAAATATTTCACCAAAGGCATACACAAAAAAATAAAGCGTGTTTGAAGTTGAAACAAATGCTGGTTGATAAAAATCGATCGCGGGAAGAAATCTACATCAATTGCGTATCGAGAAAATAAATGCTGATCAATATATAATAACAGGACATGCTGAGCGAATATGACTGCAGCAGTTACAGTATACTTGTTCAGCTGCGAAAACCAATTTTCCACTTGGAAATTAACTAAATAGTTGATAGAACCTGTGTTGTCAACTTGGACTTAATTTTCTACTATATTAAAAATCTTAATCTGTTACTTAATTCATTTGCCTAAGTCAAGCTGGATCCAGTTTATGTGTTGTGTATTCACATTAGTCAGAACTTGAAGAAAGTTCAAAAATATTAAACAAATGCTAACAGGAAATTTCATGTTAATGCTCATTTAGATAATCTCTACATACCATTGTACACCAAACAAACAAAAAATAATGGCCGTTATCAATCATTAGAGTATAACGAAGGCCAGATGTTAATCAGAATGTTTCACAGTTTGTGCACAATGCAACACGAATTCAAAAACACATGTAGAAATGCACTTGAACACTCACACGCAAACCTCATTTCTTTAATGACGCATGATGTCGATGTGTAGTTAATGCACTGTGACCAGGTCCTGTGGCCTGTGCTCCATCGTGCTTTAAATTGCCGTTCACATGGAACATTTCTCTCCTGACCGACTTCCCCTAAATGGAAACAGATTTGGACGGCAGGAGGTTAGTTTGAAAGATAAAAAGGAGAGGAAGAAAAAGCTCTCCTCCTCCACTTGTGATGGCTCTGTTCACAGCATTCCATCAAGATACTAACACATTTTCTATTGTCATATTAGAACTTTGTAGAATTCAGAACTGAATCAATTTATGAACTTGATTTGAATTGGCCACACTGCTGACACATCTTATTCTTTCTATCTATCTATCTATCTATCTATCTATCTATCTATCTATCTATCTATCTATCTATCTATCTATCTATCT
>JAUCMS010000044.1:15435119-15451369 GCA_032357445.1 Enteromius radiatus
CAGGGGTCCCCAAACTTTTTTCTCTGGGGGCCACAATGTCATTCCTGACTGTGATGGGGGGCCGGAATCGGTCAGCTAACAGAATTGTAGGCCTACGACCCTGACAAAAATGATCATCAGCATCATCAGCCTCATTGCGTATTAAAGATTACTATAGCCTACCACAGCCATCCACACTACTATCAACACTTGATTCCTGGCACATAGGCTATTTTGTTAATCTACTTTTGCAACCCACTAGTAATCAAGTTTTCACACATTGTTTTAATTTGAAATACCACAGATATTCCATTTATTTATTTTCTAATAAAAATTACATCAATGGATGTTACATAACAATAACCATCTGCCTAGTTGAGCTCATTGACATGTGAGTGAAAAATGATAAGTTGTGGGTAGGCCTGTTGATATTATTAATAATAATAATAGTTGTGTGCAGCACTTAATAAAGGTCAAATAAAGAGGCCTATAAAAGAAATAAACAAAAAAACATAGTCAACTAGCAACATGAGTCAACTATCCAGCTCTTATGTGTAGTTCTGTAAACATTTTTAAGGTCAAGGTGAAAATTACATGAGCCATTCACAAGTCACAACTTAAGCACAGCAATACAGAACATTGTACTTGCTGATGAACTGTTGTCTTTGGAAAGGGGTCAGCAACAGCAGTCTCCTCTCCTCACTACAGCCTTCTGGAGGCCTAGCACAGAGAGATGGCAGATTGAACACAAGAAGCACCATATTCTGGAAAAAAAAGACAAGACATGCTGCTGTGTGTTTTTCTCTGAGATAATTTTACAAGATTAGCAGAGCTTAATGTATTATTTATTAAAACTAAAATCAGTAATTGTCAAAATGATTGTGCTTACCTTATCAGTGTGAGCTGTGTGCTTGCTTCTGGCTGGTGAGTAGTTCAATGTCTGGTTGCAGTCTAGTGGTAGCCAGTCTCAAGGTCTGATGCAAATGTTCATCTGTCAGTCTGCTTCTCGCTGGATTCTTGGTTTGCTTCATACGGGAAAATGTTTGCTCACAGATGTAGGTGCTGCCAAAAACCGTGGACATCTTCATTGCATGTTGTTTGATGTTTGGGTAATTTTCCTCAGGGAGCGCAGCATAGAACTCAATAAGATGGTCAGGCTTGAATGCATCTTTCAGGATATCACAATTCTGCAACTCAGCTAGTTCAAACTGAACAGAGGGATGGGCATCGTTTATGTCTGCAGCAAAAGGGTTCTGAAACAAGCGTATTTCTTTACCGTTTACGTGAAGCTCGCAGAACCGCGCTCTGAACTCTCCCTGCAGCATTTCCAGCGCATTCTTGCACGTGTCGACCGGGAACGGGAAAACTGGTTTCTTAGCGCAGTAGCTTTGGGTGGCAGGGAGATGCGTGAAGTCCAGCTTTTGGACCTGTTGCACAAGCAGCACTAGTTTGACCTCGAATGCTTTGATGTGGGAATACATGTCACTAATCAGCTTCCCTTTACCTTGGAGCTGCACGTTAAGGTGATTCAGCATTTCGGTCACATCAGTTAAAAATGCGAGATGCCATTTCCATTCTGGATCGGTCAGCTCTTGTACCATTTCACCTTTAGACTGGAGGAAGGTGTTGATTTCAGGTAGCAGGTCATAGAAACGGCGCAACACTCTGCCTCGACTTAACCATCGGATTTCTGTGTAGTAAAGAACATCTCCGTAAGCAGACTCAAGCTCGGAGAGGAAGGTCTGGAACTGTCTGTGTTTCAGCGCATTTTTCCGGATGTAATTGACACAGTGCACAACCACCTTCATGACAGATGCCCACCTCAGAACTTTGCAGCATAGTGCTTGCTGGTGAATTAGACAGTGGACTTGTAGTGGGGGGGTGAGACCTCGTTCCTTGAATTCACTATTCAAGCGCCCTACCAGCCCTCTCGTTGTACCAACCATGCTAGGTGCGCCATCAGTGGTGATGCTGGCCAATTTAGACAAGTGTAGATTGAAATCATCCATCGTTTTGCAAACTTGGACAAAAATATCCTCTCCTGTCGTTGTTCCTTTGAGACTTTTTAGTGATGCCAGCTCCTCAGACACTTCAAAGCTCGCGCTAAGGCCTCGAATAAAAATGAGAAGTTGTGCTGTGTCCTGCACGTCATTACTCTCGTCTATGGCCAAGGCAAAAAACTCAAATTCTGACGCTTTCTCATGCAGCTGGTCATACACGTTGTCCCCCAAATCTTCGGTTCGCCTGGTCATAGTATTTGCGGAAAGACTCACTGTGTTGAGGGCATCCTTCTTGTCGGGACAAACCTCTTCGGCCACAGCAAGCATGCATTCTTTAACAAAGTCCCCATCGGTAAATGGCTTTCCGTGGGTAGCTAGTAGGTGTGCGACCTTATAGCTAGCTCTGACAGCAGCCTGGTTAATCTGAGTTTGGCGAAGAAATACGTTCTGTTGAGCAGTCAGTCCGCCTTTCATCCGCCGAATCCGGTCTTCTCTTGGCTGCCCTTGCAAACTAGCATAGTCTTTGTGTCGGCTTTCATAATGACGACGCATATTGTAATCTTTGAACACCGACACACTTTCTTTGCATACAAGACAAACTGCACGGTCTTTACACTGAACAAAAAAATAATTGCTGGTCCACTGTTCTTTAAAAACTCTGCACTCTCTGTCTACTTTTCGTTTACCGCTAGCCATTTTGCTAAACACTGACGGTTCTCGGTGCTTGCGCCACTTCGAAAAAAAAAATATGAATAGTGAATTTTTACAACTGTGTAAATTTTAATTGATAAAAACAATAAAATACAATATGCAGACATGTTATAATTTGCCAAAAAGCAATTAGAATTTTTTTTGGGGGGGGTTGGCCTCTTAGGGCCGGTTCAAATGGTGGGGGGCATGGGGGTCGGGGGGCCGGTCAGGGGGGGACGGGGGGCCGGAGTCGGCCCGCGGGCCGTAGTTTGGCGACCCCTGCTTTAGATGGACCATGCATATCCAATTTGCAGAGTAAAGATAGCTCTAGAGAACTAGCCATCCCACACACTTTACAATGCAAACAAGTTATGCAAAAGTATCTAGTGTGTTACTTTCCATAAAAAAAGTGATGATGCGATTAGTAACTTGAGGAGTAAAGCAAAACGATGTAAAGAAACATTCCCAAACACTCCTGTAATTCATTTTCTTTCCTATCACTCTATAAATAACGCTATTACATCCACGACATGTGATTTGTTTGTTTTATGCAGCTGAACGTAGGCACAGTATGATTCTGTATGATATCATATAGGAACAATTTGTAGTCACTAAAACAATAGTAAATTGTCAGCTTGATCTCATTAAGCAGTCAGGAGACTTCAGATGTAAACATGAGGGCTCTTAAAGGCCGTGTTTACCCAAGCTCAAAGCCCCACTGCACTCTTTTCCCGTCCCGCTTTTCTTTTCAGGTGTTTTATGAGCCACCAAAGCAAATTGCATTATAAAGCGATAAAAGGCCTCTCACATTATTGGTGTGATTTCTGCAAAGTAAATGGTTCACTGACTGACAACAAAGAAAGACTTCACGCACACCGCCTAGGCATTGTGTCAGAGTAGGGAAAGCTATTCAATGAACGTGAGCAGCGTGTCTGAGCTGAAGCACATGGCCTGCAATGCACCGCTCTGCAATATTTATATATCAAGTTCAAAGTTCAAGTGGAAAACTCTTGATTCCAGAATATTTGGCCTTACACAAGTGGGATTTGTCCACGCTGCCCTCTTTGCTGTTTGATATTAACCCACGAACATGTCTGCGTTTACGGTGAGCCTTGGCTTCTTCTAAAATTGTTGAAGTTTGTTTACTTTTGCCTTGCCTGTATATGTTTGTGTTCCCCTGTTGTGTCTTACGTGTGCGGATCCAAATAAGTCTTCTCCTGTGAAAACACAGAGCTATAAGCTGACAGTGTGACACTCTGCGAGGTGTGAGGAGACGTTTTTTGGCGGAGTGTCCGTGTTCAACATGTCTGTTATGACAAAGCGCAGATTTATAGACTGGCTCCAATTAAAAGAGCGATCTGTTTAACCCTCCACGCAGATGAACGAGGTGGCGAAAACGAGGAAGCATGACACGTCCTCGCAGTCATGCACTCTTTTAATGCTAAGCTGTGTTTGTGAACTGTCCCCATCCAGACTGATTTATATTAAACACTACGCACACACAGGCTAATACACATCTCTACAATTATAGGTTCGACAGAAAAAAAGTATGGCTTTAAGGGGGAGGGGGGGGGGGGGGCTTCTCCTTTGGTGTGGTGTGTGTTTTTTTTTCTATTTCTTCATCTTCTGTCTTGTAGAATTATCTCAGAGACAGATGCAGTGACCACAGAGAATATGAGAGCTCAGGTGCTGTGGCTATGAATTATGATTAGCTGAGAGAATGATAATATCTCCATCTGTTGTTTATGTTGACAGTTCAGCACAAGAAAATCAACTACAGCAGGCAAATGAATTTTGATGGAACTAAGTTACAGTGGGGCAAAAAAAGTTTTATTTAGTCAGCCACCAATTGTGCAAGTTCTCCCACTTAAAATGAGACAAAATAAGAAAAAAAAAATCCAGAAATCACATTGTAGGATTTTTAATGAATTAATTGGTAAACTCCTCTGTAAAATAAGTATTTGGTCACCTACAAACAAGCAAAATTCCTGGCTCTCCCAGACCTGTAACTTCTTCTTTAAGAGGCTCCTCTGTCCTCCACTTACCTGTATATAATGGAATCGGAATGGAATTTAATGGAACCGTTACCTGTATTAATGGAATCGGTTTGAACTCGTTATCAGTATAAAAGACACCTGTCCACAACCTCAAACAGTCACACTCCAAACTCCACTTTGGCCAAGAGTTGTCTAAGGACACCAGAAACAAAATTATAGACCTGCACCAGGCTGGGAAGACTGAATATGCAATAGGTAAGCAGCTTGGTGTGAAGAAATCAACTGTGGGAGCAATTATTACAAAAAGGAAAACATACAAGACCACTGATGATGTCCCTCGATCTGGGGCTCCTCGCAGGATCTCACCCTGTGGGGACAAAATGATCACAAGAATTGTGAGCAACAATCCCAAAACCACACGGGGGGAACTAGTGAATGACCCGCAGAGAGCTGGGAACAAAGTAAAAAAGGCTACCATCACTAACACACTGGATCGCCAGGGACTCAAATCCTGCAGTGCCAGACGTGTTCCAGCAACGTGTCCCAGCAATACCAGCAACGGTGTGTGTGAAAAACTTGTGAAAACTTACAGAAAACATTTGACATCTGTCATTGCCAACAAAGGGTATATAAAAAAGTATTGAGACTAAATTTTGTTATTGATCAAATACTTATTTTGCACCAAATATATTCTTTAAAAATCCTACAATGTGATTTCCTGAAAAGGTTTCTTATGTGGTGTTGTGAAGAACCTTTATTTTTAGGAATGCACTGTACATTATTACTGTACATTATTTTACCATGCATGGCGCGTGTTGAAAAAACATGGTAATACAATGATACTGTTTTGTATCAGATTTTCTGAAATGGGAGAGATATCTGTTTGGGCAAGATTGGAAGACAAATTTGTTTCTTGGAAACAGACTCTGTCAAAGTAAAAAGTGACTCTCTTCATTTTTGTGTTGGAAAAAAAAAACTCTGTCAAAGTATAAAAGAAAAAAGAAAAGAAACACATTAATGTCTGACAAATGTTGCCACATAACCAGATGGCTCCAAATGGTCTCTCATTTGTGAAAGTTCTCATGAGATTTTAGTTTGGCTGAATTTATTGAAATTATATATAAGGTCCATCGTGTGGCATTCACAAGCGGGTCATTCTCCGGAAATGTAGCAATTTGTGCTTGAAAATCTTTTTGTTTTATTTTCGTCATTTGAAAAGGTTAACTGCTGCACTTTCTAGAAAACATGGGTGGCATTCACACAGCAGAAACAAATGGCAGTCAGTCCTGTATTTGAGTGCTTTATATGAATACTGTTCACACAGTTGTCAGTTATTTTAGAGTGACAAGCATATTCTCCACACCTGTACATTTTCGGGACCAACAACCATGTTTTCCGTGAATGAGACCTCTGGACAAGTCTGTAAAGACAGTGTCACTGTATGTTGCGCACATGCATGCCTCGTGTCTGTTTCACTAGGGATTTAACTCCCACTTAGAATATATAAGCTCATAATTATTTTGATACAGTGACAACTTGGCAGAAACCTGTGCTTAAAAAGATGAAAATATGAGCTGTGTGCCATCTGATGTTTTAGATCCAGTCACTCATTGTGTCAGTTTTGTGAACAGCTCAGATACTCCACTTCAAACTCAGGTAGGCTATAAAAGTTGCTGTTGGTTAAGTAAGATTTAACCGATGAACTTTGATTTGAGTCGTGTTGCATCAACTTTGCAATGGATAGTGGCACCACCATCTTTGAAATGTATTTTAGTTGCTGTCACTATTGTAATTTATTCCAATAGTAAATCAAATGCTGTAAATAAAATGATGTGTGGGACAATATAGTTGTCACATTTATTACAAAACATAGTCACAATCCCAAAAAATGTTAATATAAAAATATTGATTAATTATCAGTTTTATAACGAACAGAACATTTTGTTTTGTTGATATTCTAATAAAAGATTATAAAAACACACAATAGATTTATTCAAATAATTTATGATGTGTGACCTTGGAACACAAAGTCAGGTAAATATGTAGCAATAGCCAACAATACATTGTATGTGTTAAAATGATCATTTGGATATTAATTAAGTAAAAATCAGGTTCCATCATATTTCAGATTTTCACATAGCTGTATCTCAGCCAAATGTTGTCATATTGAAAGCTTATTTATTTAGCTTTCAGAAGATGTATGAATCTTATTTTGTGGCCCAGGGTCACATTTATTAATACTTTGCTTTTTTTAATTATTTTGCATTATATATGCCAATCAAAGATAAATCAAAGAATGCGCAGTACATTTAGTTTCCTTTTAATCAGTCATAAGTCATATGGACACACACAAACCACAAATGCACTCTTTCCTGAGAATAATCCAGGTAGATTTAAAAGCAATGAGCTGATTGATTGGTGCTTTGGCATTTGGGTTTTGAATGAATGAGAAAACTACTAATGACTAAGCCTATTTTAGATCCTATATGATACAGGATTACGTCTGTGATTTGCTTCCTGTGTTTAATGCCAAGTTTCCATCCTGTTCCTCCTCGCAGCATCACAAGCCAAACTCATTACTGTTCCTTACATAGACGTAATAATTTTACATTTATTTTTGGCAGTACAGGAATACTACAGCCTACAGGGCTTAAATTGTTGTTTATTTAGTTTAGTACACTTTAAAACAGCTGGCTAAAACTCCAGGGGTTCGATTTCCATCCGTTAATGAAGTCCTGAATGAATGTATACTGTTTATGGTAATTCTCTAGTGAAAATAAATGTTACTTGAAGAATGTATGAATCCAGCCATGAAGCTGAAGAGTGTGAGTGTGACATTTTTCGGCTAATTTGTTTGTGAGATCGGAAGAGAAGGTCACGGATGGAAAGCTAAGCATTGTCTCCCACTCTCAATTCTCATTTTAATTAGTGCAGTTAAATACTCAACCCTCCGTGCAGGTCTCTTTATACAATGCAGGATATAATTGCTCTCGTTTAACTATGAACTCAGTCTTTGTGTTTGCCCTCCTGCTCTGAACACACATACACACACACACACAGGATATTTTATCAATCGGTGTATGTCGTGAGCTCACTCTCATTGGCAGGAAAGTGTATTTTTGGAGCAGCCAACATAAGAGTGTGACCAACACAGTCTCACGACCAATTCATATGTATTCGTACAACTTGTACAAGGTGCCAAATTCATGCTAATTTGTACTAATTCGTACGACCTCACTTGTACGATGTCCAGAATGTGTAAGTCTGTGTTTATGGGGTGAAAGAAAAAGCTGATTTGACTTCCTTCTCCTGCTCAGTGTCCTAATTGTTAGGCAAAGTAGATTAAAATCTTTATAATCAAATTTGGGGTATAGCACGCAAACTTTTGAAAAGATTCCCACAGCTAAGTGAGTACAGTGAGATTTTGTATGATTAAAAAAGAATGGTTTAACATCATTATGCTAGTGCAGTTTCTCTTATGTTTTGACTTGTTTCTGTTTTGATGCTGGGATGCTGGTTTAAGCTGGTTGCTTTGCTGTTATATGCTGGTCCTTTGCCAGCATGTGGCCAGCATAAACCAGCAAAAAACCCAGCATAAACCAGTTATGCAATACACCAAAAATTGTTCCCCTTATCCTTGAGAATGTGGCGAATTAGAAATATGAGCTTGTCCTTATCACACATCATCCACAAGAGCTGAGCCTGTCAAAGCTGCCTCTCGTCTCTCAGTTCAAGCACATTTATGTTTATTTAGCGCTTTGATACGCAGGCTAAGTGTGTTTGTTTTACGCTTTTATACTAATAAATACAATGCTGATTTCAGATTTTTTTTTTTTATAAAAATCTCTAAAAAACTGAAAGCCTGATTTGTAGAAATAAGCATGCAAGAAGCTCTAATATCCTAATATATCTGCAACACTCATCAGTCTCTATAAGCAGAAATACCCTTGAATAAATGTCTCGTCTCTTCAAATCATTGTATTCAACATTTTATTGGTCAGCTTTAATGATTGCTGTCCTTCTGTTTAGTGTGTTTGTGTGTGTTTCAGGCTATGCATGTCAGTACAGTGTTCGGAAAAGAGGCATACCCATTCATTTCCTGGTCTGATAGAGCAATCTAGATAATGAGAGACTCTTTACTGGCCTCAATTAAACTGTTACTCAGCATAAATGAGTTCAATAAATCCATTCTACACAATCAGATGCTAGATAAGAAATATCCAGTGGCTAAAGTCTTCATATCATTACGAAACGTAGCCGTTGTCACTCTTCATTTTGCTCTGTGAGCTGAGCAGATGCTTGTGGGATGTGTGTGTAAAGGGATTGTTCACCGGAAAATGAAAATGTATTCATTTACTCCCTCTCATGTTTTTCAAAAGTAGATACATTACTTATGGGGAAAAAAATAAAGACAGCAACAAAATTTTCACAGAATTTCTTGTAAATCTAATTAGCATATGTAGCACTAATAAGCAGCATAGCATGTTGTTCACACTTTGTGTTGGAAAATTATGGCGGAAGGCCATTAGAAGATTTTCAGAGAAAAATATTCAAATTTTAGTCTTCATCATACACATGGCACATATGAGTATTATGGCTTTTCACTATTTTATACTTATTTTACTATTTTGGGCATGATTGTAGAGTACTAGACTTATGCATATGCAGTGCTAATTAGCAGTGCCATATACTATTATTCACACTATGCATAAGGCAAGATTTTCAGTGATAAATGGAGAAATTGTAGTATTTTCTTCACACTAATCTATATTTATTAGTCTGACTTTCACTTTCACAGGTAGTTCTTTGTAGTCTGGTAGCTCCCTTCACTACAACCCTAACTCTAATTAAACTTGCGACCGTTAAGTGCTTGAAGTGTCCAACATTCCACACTTTGTTTTTTTTTTGTTTGTTTGGGTTTTTTGGGGTTAAATAAGAGCTGGGTATCTGAAGTATACTTATTCTTGTAGAAAAGTGCATTGTTATGCAAATTGGGATGCAATTTAATAACCTTTGGCTATACAAGATTTTCAGTTGACAAATTTAAGTCTTTCTTTCACAAAGGCTCCGATGCAAGTATAGCATACAAAGTCACTATTTACTTTTGTTGTGTATTTTATTGCAAAACATTCTGTATGTGGTTTTATGTTTTCGTACATGTTTGGAATTACATTAATACATAATGACAGAATTTTCATTTTTGGGTGAACTATCCCTTCAAAGTTTGAAAAAGTTGAGAGGGATGAACTAACTACTCTATGTGCACCTATGGTCTCATTTGTGTCATTCTTTCTGTCTCTCTCCTCACTTACTCTTGTGGATAAAGGAACAGATGGGCAGACGATTCACTGGCTCTGTTTTATGGGGTGAGAAGACCCAAGAGAAAAATGTTTTCATTTCCCAGAGCCTCTGTGCGCACTGTTGCATGGTGCACTTTCTCTTTCTCTCTCTCACTTTCTCTCTCCCCTCCATCTCTCTTTACCTCGTTCTCTTTCTCCTTGTCAGAACAGATGGAGCATATTTTATGTTCTCTTTCAGCTCTCTCAGCCTTGAGGAAATATTACAATAAAGCTGATATGCCATGCATTAGGACAGACCTCATCTGTCAGTGGCACCTTTTCGAATTTGTGAACTGTTCTGTTTTGCAACCTTGTCAAAGAGCAAGTTTCATACTAGTGAGCGGTCCTGTAAACACTATCCACCCATGAGGGCTTCCTGCAGGGAAGTGGAATAATGAGTGGAAAGCTTTGAGGTTTATGAAGTGGATGAGACTTAAAGGCTCAGAACACTTTGGCTAAATACAGTGAGTCTGAATGATAGCTTTAATCATTATTATTATTTTCAGTTTAAGTGTGCAGGTAAATTAAGTTTTTATGAAGTTGGTGAAATGGTAAACAATTATGTTACTGTATACTGTTTTCTCATGACATGGCTATTTAATTTGGCAAGTGGTGTCCAGCTATTTGTTTAGAAATTACTATTTATTTGAAGTTTTAAACCAATTTTCAGCTTCATTTATCACACGGCCAGTGCAGTATTCTTTATGCTTCTCAAAAACCCCAAAATGAAAATTATATAATTAATTACTTATCCTCATGTCATTCCAAACTCAAAAGACCTTTGGAACACAAATTACGCCTTCCGCTGTTTTGGAGAGTAGAGCAATGCAGCTCATAATGCTTTAACGTGTTTGACATCATCAGCCTTGTTTACATCCGGAACAACATGAGGGTGAGTAATTATAGACAGAAATTTCATTTTGGGGTGAACTAACCCTTTAGTGTATAAATGTCTCCATACCGAGGTAAGAAAAATCCTGAAATCTGAATGCATCTCAGTGGAGGATTTGACTTTTTCAGCCAGCATTCACTCCCTAGAGGAAGACCAGTCTTTGTCTCAAAGGAAACAATCATAACCTAGTAACATTTGCTACCCAGTCCATGGGGATGGCAGTGGAAGCACCTTGTCCCTCTTTCATTTCTGCATAAGCTTTCTTACAGGCTGCTTTGTACAGCTTTCACCCCATGGGGAAGAAAATCCCTAGACGGCAGTCTTCCAAGTTCCTCTCCCAGAGACTGAAAGTTGTCCATTAGTCAGGGAACGGCTGCTGCTTTGTTGATTGACCAACAGAAACTGGGATGGGCTGTCAGTTAGAGCCCATCACTTTCCATTTTAATCCTTTGGTACAAGCTGAGACTAGGTTCTCTAGTGCTCAACTACACTAGAATGATTTGTCTACAGTTGTGTTACCTCTGCAACTATATGGATTCATATTACATTTAGAGTATCTTGTTTGTTACTTTCATAAGGGAGGCATTTGTGAGTATTGCTAGGGTTTTGTGCCAAATCCCAAATCTCAGCAGCAGCCAAGTCCATTGATTGCATTATAAATCATAAATATACATTTTTCATACAGTGTTGTGAAGAAATTCAAAACATCTTTGTCCTTTGGGAAGATGCATTTATCAGAGCTTAGAGTTCATGAGCATTCCAGTATTCCAGTATCTCTGCCTCTGTGATTTCACGCTCAGACTTTTCTGAATACATAACCCTGAGAAACAGCTCGGGACAGTAGAGGGGCCAGTCGGGGCACTGCAACACCATGCCGACATTCTGTGAACTGTGGATCTTATCAGATGGTTTCAGTTTGAAATCTGCAAGGGTCTCACTGTTTGTTTGCTTGAGACTTTCTGTTTTTTTCCTCCCTTTGTGCGACATAAACCCGCTGTATAAACCCGCTTGAAAATGGGCATCGATATACGTATGTTTGTTTAAGGTTGGTATTTTCTGTCTGAGTTAACTCAGAGCTTATGTTATGCTCCAGAAGTAGCCCATTTCCTCCCGCTGAGCGCAGCGAGTTTAAAGAATTGTGGGGTGAGGTAATTATAATTTGTTTTGTGTTCCTGGCAGGGATTTTTCTTCATCTTTTGCTTTATTGGGAAATATATTTAGTGAGAGTGATTAAAATGCAATAAATATTGCTGTGACCATTAGCAGGTATTTAATGCTAAATGACGGTTAAAGTAGTACTGTGGTCTGTTTTTTTCTTACACCTTAACATTTAAGAATACTTGGGTCAATGACATGACATACTCTTATTCAAATAAACATAAAAATCTTATTTATACTGTACTTAAAATGATATATTAGTAGTAGTTTTTTTTTTTCATTTGGGAATATATTTAAACAAAATCGTTAAAAATAAAATTTTTGAGGACAAAAAACATGTATTTGTATTTTATTATTATAATTATCATTTAGGGGAAAAAATACCTTAAAGTTGGATTCTCATGCTGCTCATAAACAAAGTTTTTTTAGATGGTGATTTTCATGACGTAGTTGAGGATGGAACTCCTTATATGGGCATTTCTCACAGAAGCATGCGCCAGCGCAGGCATATGCAGTTCATTTAGCTGCACTGCACGGGACTCGCACAAGAAATAGGCTTATGTTTCCAAACATAGAGCGGTTTTGATTGTACAATGAAAGATAACCTTGTTAAGTTTTCCAAAAGAACCCAGCATTATAGTAGTTTCATTAAAGTAGTTTCCTAAGTGTATTTGTTGACACACGTTTTAAAAACAAGGCCCAGTTCGACGCTGGATTTGAACATAGTTTACTGAAAGATGGAACGGTGCCAGTTATAAAAGATCCTGTTCATGATTCAGAACTTCAGATGGTAAGTGAAACGGAATCAAATGTCTGTGTTCTGTTAGTGATCAGCCAGCGCTCAAGTTCTTGTCACTCTTTAGCTCCTCCCACACAGCACGCCTCCAGAAGCTCTGCTTTTTCCGTAGAGAATCGTAAAGCTCTATCTTTCTTTCACGTAACTTTTTTTTTTTGGAGATATGAAGGATGCAGTACTACTCTATACTGTAGGTACTCAAGATTAATGCTGCATTGCTTATTTATATTTGGAAACGTTTTATCCATCAAAGTTGTTATGTTATAATGCACTTTTAAAGCATTAACATGAGCACTAAATTAGTTTTATTCATGATATAACTTTTTTCAAAATATATTTAATTTTGAGGAGCATCATTATTTTATTATCAATTTATAAAATTATTATCTATATTGGAAACATGAAACATATATTACAGTTTACTTGATGGACTACATGACATTTTTATAGTCATTCAATTATTATTGTATTTGTTTTTTTTTTACTTAAATTTAAACACTGCTAAGAACTTGGAAGGTACTTTCAACAAGATAAAAAAAAAAAGAAAGAAAAAAGATCTGCCCTTTTCTTTATCGTGGACACACTTTTATGTCATTGACCCAGTTGCCATCTTTTCCTTTGTGCATTCGTAGATGTTCCCCCTCTGCACACATTTGCGGTCTGTTTCGCATTATGACAGTAACCTTACTCTCTGTTTGTGCCTCTTGGCCCTGGGCAGGAAGTGCAGGGTCGCCCTTCAGACATCATGGTGGCAGACAGGCGTCCACTTTAATGTCTCCCCATCGCTCGCGTACATTGCGTACCATTACATGGCCTTATTGGATTTCACGGCCCACGGTGCCCCGCTAATTAATGTCAGAACCTTCCTCTATCATATCACATGAGAGGCTCCCCGCCTTCGCTCTAGACTGGGTTTACCTCTACGAAGCTCTGGAGACTAAACACAGTTAGCAAGGGCACCGGGAACGGTGTTCCCACAGCGGGGCGGATCAGGATCAGAGTGGGCTGAGGAAGCCCTGGGATTGGCCCTGGAGTGACCTGTAGTGTAGTGAATAGAGAGAGAGAGAGACTGAGAGGGACGGCTTTAGGTGTGAGGTTCGACCCTGCTGAGTCTCACTGTAATTGCATTAACCCCATACCCTCACTAGCACAACACTTCATTTGTCGTCCCAGCGCCTGGTCCTGCTGATTGACACGTCAGCATTGCTCTCATCTCGCTCCATCATGCCTTCAGAGCCTTGACCGCAGAAAGAGAGCGTGTGCCCGCTTCTTAACAAGCAGACAGATGAACTGCCACCATGCTCTTAAGACCGTAAGATTACAATGATATATAATGTGCAAAAATGTCAGTTTAACAATGTAAAAAGCATTAAGTTGAAATCTGGACCCTTAACAACTAATGGCCTGAAGCCTTGAAGTAAATTTGACCATGAATTCATTTGGGAATAAATACAGGGACAAGTAAATTAGTAATGTGTTACAAAAAATGTTAATATTTACTACTATTCAAAAGTTAGGAATCTGTTAGTTTTTATTTGTTTGTTTGTTTGTTGTGGTGTGTGGAGATGTTCTTTGATGAATAGAAATGTTAAAACAACAGCATTTATTTTATGGACCGACTTTTTCACAACGTTATTAATTGCCAATGTGGCTATATAGACAACTGTCAGCAAAGAGCTTGAGGTGGTATTTGACATTGTAACATAATTTTCAGTCAAGAAAATTAAGTTTATTAATTAAAATTTGGTAAATATTATTTTAATTGTCCATTTTTAGGATGCATAAAATGCCAGATGTGAAATTAACCTCATCGAGACACAGGAGATATAATATAATTTTCACCACAGAATGCTAACAAATGTTGTCTAATGCTATCGGACTCCCTCTGATTCTCTAGTGATTATGTTAATGAAGCTTATGAGGGAAAAATCGCCTGGAAATTACATGACCCAAACACGACCTGAAACCCTACTGTTGGTCAGGTTAGGATCATGTGCGTATACACGTGCCTGAATTAGTGTTCCTTTGTGTTTGTGTGCTGAAATTCATATAAAGGACATTATGAGGGACAGGAGCTGCATCACTCAATTAGGCCAGAGCAGCCGCGGGGCAGCAGGGAGCAGCTCGCGGCAGATGGAGAACGTTCTGGCGCCCCTGCATGCCTGGACCCACAGTACTCCTTCAGCTGCCAGCACGGCCAGGAACCTGGCAAACCTGCAGCACAATTTCAAGGGTACGTGATTCCGAGAACCTGTAAACCCGGCCGGCCCAGGCCGAACTGCTCAGATTGAGTCATTTTGTTTGAAAACGGTCTGCTTTCCTGAGCCTGGCTACACCTCTCCAACTGTTCCAGCCACTAATGAGGTAGAGCGAAGATCCTCTGTATCACAGTTTGCATTACACATGTTCCACCTTTTTAAATTCCCACAATTTTATTCAAGTCCCAGTGTTCTCATTCACAGAGCTCATGTTCCCTCTTATATTTTTTTCCCTTTGTCATCTGCAAAGCAGTAGAACACTACGGCTATATTTTTTCCACTGGAGTGCTGCCGGTTTACAGCTGCTCAGGGAAAAATGTCCAATTCGGACTGAACCTCAAAGTTTGGGAGAGCTATTAGGGTGATATTATGACGGTTTGATGAGGGCTCTGGATCATTGAGCTGATGTGCTCTATTAAGAGTACTCTGTTTCCCTGTTCAGCAGTGTTGAGGTGCAATCTACATGCACTGGCTGCCCTCCTTAAGGGCCTCGAATGGATACGGCCAGATTTTAGAATCCCGTGAAAGGTAATATCCATGGAATTGGGGAGTTAGGAACACATACAGTTCTATTCTGGCAGAGTGAAGGGGGAGAGTGAAGCTCAAGGGGGATGAGATGGTTTTCGCGCTGTGGTACGACTTTGAAAGTAACACTGAGGTATGGCTCAACATCTGCACTTCTCACCAAAGTTCCCACCAGACTTAGGGCAACCAAAGGAAGAGAGAAGCTGTCTGTGATACTCAAAGTAGAGTTCAGAGAAGAAATGAGGCATGGGGACCTGGGGAAAATCAGCGGATGGTAAACACGAATGTGAGAAGTAGAGATGTATTTTTTTGCTTAAGCCGCAGAAGGAGAATGTCTAGTTTTATGTAAGTTTTATGGGTCCCACTTTATATTAAGTGTCCTATAATACCTGTGTACTTCCATAGTAACTAGATGTGTATATAGTATGTACCTACAGTGTAAGTACACATCGGTATATAGTATCTACAGCTGTAATATTTCTGTAACTTCACACATGTAACAACCCTCAGAATGGTGGAAGTGTGGAAGTACAAATGTGTAACAGGACATTGGTAACAACACTTTTTTGTAATGAATGTACAAATGTGTAACAGGACTAACAGCACTTTTTGGTAA
>JAUCMS010000044.1:15451469-15476091 GCA_032357445.1 Enteromius radiatus
CTGTGGTTACATCCTGGATACACATCTAGTTACTATGGAAGTACACAGGTATTAGGGACACTTAATATAAAGTGGGAACATTTCATGAAAGTAAAAGCTCTGCATAAAACAGTCATAAGTGTACAGGATATTGGGGGACATGGCATAATGCGTTTTTTAATCAGCATTTTAAATAAATTTACTGTGAGATGCCATAATTTAGCATTGGTTGCAACATATTTTCAGAGAACACATGAGTCATGCAGGTGATGTTGAGCTTTGCTTTTCACTCAAAATGTTATTATTAACTTAATTGAAATGAGCTAATGCAACACAATCCTTGAACATTTTGTCATGACTTAATTTTATTGAATTCAATCGATTTAAATCTGTAAATCTGGATTTTTTTTTTCTGGTCTGCTTTGCATGGGACTGCAGAGGGAAAAAAATATTTTACAAGGTTGGGTAGATGATATGGTTTTAAAGAGCAATTAATCCTTTGCTGGAAGTTTGATTGACAGGCGATCTAAAGAATTAAAGTCAGAGATTATGTACTTCATAAACGCTGTGTGGACATTTTTGCATTGAAACAATATTCCTTCTGATGTTCTTTCATGTTTATTTCATGCTTAAATTTTTTAAGAGGAAAATATTATCAATTCATGTGATCAATAGCAATCTATTGTAACACGTTAAAAGCCTCAAATCGGTATTTAATGTTTGCATTGGTTGAAAAAGATAAAATTGTTTTAGACTAAAACTAACCTGCTCTGTCTTTTCTGAAGTTGTATTTTTCACTAGATTCTGAGTTTGTGAAGGGTGAATTACAGCATTAAAGCAAATGTCCTGTTCATTATACATTTCAGATGGTAAAAACTTAAGCTACAGTAGTAGTTAACCTGAAATTATTTTTGTTATTTTAAGTTACTTTGATGAATTGTATTTTGTTTACTTAATACAGTTAAATATTATCTACACAAGACATATACATAGTTTTCAAAAGAAAAAAAAAAACTAAGCTAAGTGGTTGCAATCAATGTATTTTAGCTATTTAGCTACATTTAAATAAATGCATTTAGTTGACTAATACTCAGAACGCAGTTAAGTGTGACCAGATGCAAATTAACTGCTTTGCTATCAAGCAAGTATTCTATACATAATATTTTTCTTTTTTATTCTTTCAAGTTTTGGGCTTAAAGTGTTGGATATGTGAGGTATCTGATTATATTTGCATCTGTTTCATTCTTTCTCATCTATTCCACAGCCTTATGTTTGACCCTGGAATGTCTGCATCATTGGGATGCATGAATCCCAGTGTGAGACAAACTCAGGGCTTATTAATATTCTGTTTCCCTATGCCTGAGCCTGCTCACCAGTCCCCCAAGGACAGAGCCAAGAGTGTGCAGAGTGTCATGCGAATGAAATAAAAAAAATTAGTTATCGATGGCATGCAGAACCACAGGGCTGAATTGAATCATGTGATCCAGAGCGTGCCGGTTCTACGCCAGCCTCACTCTGTTAATTCCAGCGCTGAGCAATCAGTCACAATGGGGTCTGAAACAAGGCCAAAGCCAAGGTCGTTGGTGCTGCTCGGAACAGATCATCACAGCCAGGGAAAACACGATGAGAGACTTAGGAATGTGATTAGGCAGACAGGACGTCAATACACAGCCTCGTACCCACACACACACACACTTAATGGTCTGCTTCACATCTGTGGCTTATGATGGACTGAGATGGAATGCACTGAGGACTGTTTGAAAAGAAGTAATTTCAGCAGAGCTTCTGGCTTCCCTTTCAAATCCCAATTTGCAAAAGAATAATATCATCAATCAATCCAATGTCCCGAGATCTCAATCTAACGCTCCGTCTCCAGTGCGGTCAGCTGTCAGTCTTTTCACCTGATACTACGTTTGTGTAAAGAGATGGGGATTTTGATTAATATGGGAAAGAACAGTTGTCATTAACTGAGTCTAATTAGAAATGCATCCCTGAAAACTTACTCAGCCATATAGTTTCACATAATACCATCTACAGTATATGCATGGAACTCATTCTAACTCTGTTGGGGATGCTACTTTAAAATTGTAGCTTATCAGGCTACAAGCTACTCATTAAACTACAGTTAAGTTAACTGAAGCAATTAATTTTAGATTAATTCTCTAATGAATATATAAAGTATGTGAAAATTGTTGACAGTCATTGTATTATTCACTCACTGCTGCTACTTATTGGAAAAAGTAGCTTACTGGAAAAGCTGTTGTGTGTGAAAAGTTAGTTGTGTAACTATTTTAGTTATAGTTACTCTCGTACATTGTTCTCTGTGTAGGATGGGTTGAGGGGTTTGGTTTGTAAGGCCACCGAACCTGTTTTTAAGCAACAGAAGGTTGCTGTTCTCCATTGTTTATGTCTATTGTTCTTCCTTGTCAGCAGTAAATAAAGGCCTTTGTCCAAAGCAAAGAACATTTAAAGGGGAATTCTACTCATTGTGACCCCATGGGACTGACTTGAATAGGTGCATGTGAGAAAGACAAGAGAAAAAGAGATCTCTTGTTTTAAATGAGTAGAAAGTTTGAATCAAGGATTGTATGGTCTCTGTTTAAACACTATAGTAGATGTGTGGGGTCCCAAAAACCTACATCTGATGACCAAACAGAAAACTGATGAAAAGGCCAGATGCATTCCTCTGCCTTCTGAAAGGTTTCAGTTTTGTCTATTTTCCATTAACATCAAAACAAATCTGACTTATCTGAATTCTTCTGATGGCGCAATGGAAAAAAAAGACACAACAACATAAAGATAGAGGGAAACATTTCCTGGGGTTTAATCATAGTAGTTGTTGTCAAATACATTTTTAAAGCTTAACAAGAAAATGCAAATAGATTAAGTTTCAAGTGTGATGCCAAAGAAAGACACCCAGTTTTTGTTACAGTAATTCGTAATGTCACACAATGTTTTATCATGCAACCACAAACCAAAGCCAAATTTCAACATTGCTTAATTTTCGGTTTTAATTCAGAGGAAGAAAACTAGAGGGAAAACCGCTGCCATCATCTGTTTTGTTCACTGGCATTATTAGGACCACCATGGTGGTAGTGCTGATCCCTGACCCCCATTCCTTTTTACATGAATGTTTTACACTCTCTTTCTTTCAATTTTCTTCCCCATCCTTCTTAATGCTGAAATGAAGTGCCAAGTATGTGTATATATGCCCTTGTTATTGTTATACAGTCAATAGCCCTTATGGTCTGTAATGTAAGTCTGGGCATTGTTTGGAAGATAATCTTCAGAGGTTCTGTAAGAGGGTCTTGGAGAACATTTTAGCATTGAGAAGGTCAACAATCACTCTACATATCAGATCTCACCCTTCTTTACACCCCAAGCAGATAATACGTAGCTTTTTCTCCCTCCGATTTTTCTCTCACTATCTTTTGAAGAGCTACTGTCAGTATATTGACACAGATTTCCATATGTGAGTGTATGTGTGTGTGTGGGAGTGACACTGGGCTTTGTACTATGAACTGTAAGTGTGTGTGGGAAGTAGAAGTTTGGGAAGGTGTGGAGCGGGTTACAAACTAGATGTGAACAGTTTCAATTTACACCGGTGGAACTGAGATTAGAGCAGTTATGTGTTACATAAACATGTGCTTCATTTATATCTCTGAGTATGTGAGAGTATGGCAGTTCTCAACGTATCCCTTTAAATGTGCATTAATGAGAACTACAGCACATTGGCGGAGTATTACATTTTTATATAATGAAAACATGTTTGACATAAAATTGTGAAAAAAAGTTGCATATGCAAGATATAAAGTTAATGTATGAGTTATGTAATCACAACTTAAATAAGTGAAGTCGTATTTGTAAGGTCACAGTTAAATAGTCTATCTTAGCTAAAAATGAACAATTAGTCATAATTGTGAAATTAAAAATAAATCACTTATGAGATTGATAAATCGCATTTCTGAGAAGTCATAATTATAAGCAATGTATTAATAATTTTAAAGTTGCAATTATTGTGACATACTGTACTGTAAAGATACAGATTCTAAATCTAGTCACATTTGTAAGATGTAAAGTTGCAATTTAATTGTTAGAAATAACTTAATAATAATTGTAAGCTATGTATTTTCCTTTGTGAGATATAATGTTGCAATAAGATATATAATAGTTGTGAAAAAGTGTCATTTGTGGGATATAGTTGTGACATTAGGTGGCATTTGTAATAATTTTGAAATATGTATTTGCAATGGTAAGAGAATTGTTTGATATGACTGGGATATAAATTCAAAATTCTGACAGTAATTTGTTAAATATGAAGCCATCTTATCAGTTATCTCATTGTGATATAATTTAGCAGATTTAGCAGACATAGTCATAATTATGAAATATAAAGTCATATTTGTGAGAAAGGTATATTTATGGATTCACAATTGATATAAAGCCACATTTTCATGATACATTGACACTTATGGTAGAATAGCATAAATGAGTGATTTTGACATATACAGTCAAATTTGTGAGAAATAAAATTATAAATGTGAGATATAAAATGAAAGCATTCCTAGGAAATAATGCTACAGTTACCATAGATAAATGTATTAATGCAGGTTAGTGAGAATCAAATATCACACCTCTGCTCAGGAAGCTGCATGATTTGATGTATCATACAGTGTATGTCCTTAACACAAACAATACAGCACAGTTATAAACTAAAGAGTTCAGAGATTTGATAAACAAACAACAACAACCTAACTTTCAGTATAAACAACGGTGATGCTTGCCTTAACTTGTTTTAATGTATTTACTAAGATATGTCATATTTGTGTATACTTGAGTCTCAACACCTGCATTCTTGTGCGTGAATGTGTGTGTGTGTGTGTGTGTGTGTGTGTTTGTAGAGGTGAGTGGCCCTCATTAGTGGATAAATGGCATCAGCAGAAAGTTTCATTAGCTTGCACATCAAGCAGCTGACTGGAGCGGGTCAGCACGCATGTCACTCTCTCACAATAAAGCCTTCATTCTCTATCTCTCTCTTTCTCAACCCCTCTCCATTCGCGCTAGCTCTGCTCAAAAATATATCATCCCTGAGCATTACAATCCTCACGGCACATCAAACGACTTCAAAGAGCAACTCCTGTTTGTCTCTCAGCTCTTTCTGGGTTTTCATCCTTCCTCTTTCTCTTACAGAAGCCCTCTCGTTCTCTCTCGCTTTCTCTCCCCCTCTCACCTCATGTCCTCCTCTTGATGTCAGTCATGAATAAGGGACGTGTCTGGGTGTTTTGAGGGTGAATATGAAAAGCGAGTTTGATGCGTGGACTCCGGCTCTTCGTGACTTCTACGTGGTGTGTCTCAGCGGAGTGGGTCTGGACTGCATTAAGACATCAACAGAGGTAGAGAAATGCTGATGGGAAGGAGGAGGATGTCTGTGATCTCGGGCAGTGAGAAGCCCACGTCTATATTGCAGATGTCTTGCTAGTCTTCTCAGGCCTCGGAGGAATTCTCTTACTCTGCTTCTAAGGATATGAGAAAAGTGAGAGAAACCAGGAAAGGTGCTGCCCTCCATTGCATATTGGGGATTTTGATGTACACACTTTCATAGCTGGTCCAAAGACAGTATAGATTGGCTGACCTGGTTTAGATTAGGTACACCATCTTGGTCAAGCTGATTCGAGCCAGCAGACCACCTTGCAAGAGCAGGGATAATAAATATGTGGCTTTTTTTGGCTTTTGGCTCTTGGCTCTCACTACATCAACACTTAGTGTCAGTGTTTCTTGAACAAGTTGGTTCATTTGTTACCTTTGCCTGATTTTCTGTTTCTGGATTTCCTGAAATCTTGACATCTTGTCTAGCTGTGAAGCTACTCTATATGCTAGTTTACACACAAACATCGACAAAATTCACTCTTCATTAAAATTTGCATATTTATAATGCATTCCTTTCCTCTTCAAGTACCAAAATATTGATGATTTATACCCACAACACAAATGTTTTTTGAATTCAAATTCTCTTTAGAAATGCACCCCTTAATATCAACTGCTGACTTAAAAGTAACAAATTATGATTATAGGATGACCCTGATTTTTAATAGGACATATAGGCTTTGCTACATAGTTCTAGTACATCACTTACTAACAGGTATGATACATTTGTGTTTATATAATAATAATAAAAAATCTTTTTCTAGTGTTATTTAAGTAAAAACTTCTCACTTATACTTTTATGCAAATATCTGAAAAACTTTCACTTTTACCGGCTAATGTAATGTAAAGCAATGCGAATGTAAAACACTCTGCCTGGAGAGTGTGACCACCCACTCATCTTCTCTAATTGAAGGACAATGGTCTTAATGGACATTGTCATTGTCATTATAAGAGTGAATGTCTGTGCCTGCCAAAAAACCTCGTAGCACGACTTAATTTAAACTTATACAGTACATCGACTCTTTACAGTACTTGTACATCGCTCACTCAGTGGCCTTAAAACACAGCCTGACAGGAATTGCAAACAGCCCAGCTGAGAGCCACATAAAGTGGCCATTAGAGGTGGTCACCACAGGTGTGCTGTAGGGAAATTATGCAAGGCTTTGCAGAGACAATATAAAGAGACAGGCCATTTTTTTAAAAACAAAGAATGGGAGAAATTGTAACATGGCACCTGTGGGAAAAGACATATTAAATGAGCTAAGTTAGCCTACTTACTAGCAAATGCATCGCTGGTCCTTCCAAAAGGCCTTACTTTTGAACACTTATGCACACAACATTTCCAAAAGTGCTAAAAATGTCCTTTTTTTTCTGATTGGAATTTAAGAAACCAATTTTGTGACATAATTTTTGAGGATTATTTTGGTCATTCAATGTATCTTCTGATAACCAATTATTTATTCAGGAACAAAACACTACTTATTAAAACCACTTTAAATGATTCATACATAAAATGCTGATTCATTTAATAACAATGCAAGTGACTGTTGTTATGAGTAGAGATGAATCATTTACTCAAAGTGACCCATTTAAACTCCACAGATTGATTTCACAACATCACTGTGTGTTGCTCAGAGATGCCCAAATTTGATCACAACTCATTTCGATGACGGAGCAAAACTAGAAAGAGCAACATAAATATTGTGTATAAAATTAAAGTTACTTAATTTTAACTTCTTGTGTATTTAATAGTTGTACAAAAGAAGCCATGTTGTGCAAAAATCTAAGTCTGCCAATAGTGTATCCTCCATTATAAAACGTGACAGCAGTCCAGCCTCCAAGGCACAGACTATCACCTATACAGTATATCTTTCCCTGACCTTGACTGGGATTTCCTGGAGACAAGTTTGCAGTGTCAGGTCTTGTCCCATCACCCTGACCTCAACAGGTCACTTAAGTGTCTCCCAATAGTCAGAGTTAAGTAAAACCTTTTTTTTTTTTTGAAGATGCATGGGGGTGTACTGTATGTACATGTGGACAACCTCAAGGGCATCTTAGAATTATAGAAATGAGTTTTGCACATAAACATTTTTCTTTTCTTTTTTCAGAAAAGATTTTCTTTCATCAATTTGACAAATTCCCATCATGATGAGGCTCTTTTTCATTCCCTCTCTGTTTCATTCTGTTTCTAGGACACTGTCTCTGTGATTTCTAAAGATTATCAGTCGCAGCGCAGTCCGTCTTCTGCTAGGCTTCTGTTCTCCAGGGAGCGCAAACATCTCTATCCAAACCAATCACGCATTCAAACCTCCAGCTAGAAAACACACTCAAGTAGCATAGGAGTCAGACAGTGTGTGTGCGCTACCGTCTAGAAGCTTTACGCCCTGTGAGAGCGGAGTATGCATCCCAGATCTGGCGGGAGTCTGCCAAGCACAGATAAACATGCAAACGTGTAAATAACTGTGCATATTATCACCCCGCCGGCTTCTGCTGCACCTCTTGTTTATTGCCATTTTGTCCCCTGGTTGCAAACAGTCTCAATGATAAGCATTAGAGTGATTTTTTTTCTCTCTCTCTCTCTCGATCTCTCTCCTATGGGAATTCTCTGCCTTGTGGGGATCATTTATGTCCTTATTAAAAAAAAAAAGCCGCACACTCGTTCCCTGGTGGCTGGAATGAGGGACTACAGATTAGCGGCAACAAAATCATCATCTCTCCGTCTGTTTGTCCAAGAAGTGTTTGGATGACTGCACAGAAGAGAGCACCACATGTGTGTGTGTGTGCATGGTTGTTAGCAGTTAGCGCTACATGCTTAGGATTATTGGCGTCAGAGTGAACGGACCCCCTTAGGGGAGTCTGATTAGTCAATAACACACGTAGGCCAGTGCAGCGTGGCTGAGCCAGAATCTGGACGCTGAAATAACACATCCTGATGAGGTGTGGAGAATTACTGTCTGGACAGTGGACATAAGCTTCCAACAGTTTTTAGGTCAGCTGAGCCTCAATGATTGGACAATAAAAAAAACTGTAAAAACAATAAAAAAAATAGGGCTCCTACTTTATGATTATGACTTATGAATTCAGATGATTTTTTATTGATAATAAAAAAATATGATAATTTATTAACATCCTACAGCTTGACACCATATCATTGGTGCAGGTCACCATACAGAGACAAAGATTTGTCGATATACTGTTATATGGCAACTCTTGCATAAAAAAATATATTTACTTACATTTTAATAACATCATCTATTTACTTTTAAGCTGGATCCAGGACTTACTATTTAGAATAAAGTTAGGTAAATACAGGTGAAATGTAAATATTTAACTCATCATTGAACTCCTACCATGCCCCAGGGAAAACATGGAAAATCTGTAAAATTCTGTCAATGGCGGAGAAATGTTGTCTCGTAAATGACAGAAATGTCAGTCAATGATGGGGAATCACATGAGCGCTGATGTTCTAAATTTCAGCAGATGAGTATTCGTGAATGAATCACCCTATTTTAACAAATTACTTTGATGATTCTAATGACGGCGACTTCATTCAAATAGACATACTTCCTGACAATATACAGTAGGCAAAATGACCACCTTTTTTGTTTTGTTTTTTAACAGGCGTGTCATAATTCTCCAAACGTACCTACTCAGAGCGTCTTTGATTTCAGATGATGCAAGTATTTGATGTGTTCCTCCACCAGACCTAATTAACATTTTTGAAGATGATGGCGGGTTGAAAAAATGATAAGCCCGTTATAGTAATCTTCCATTTTGTTATTCTTGTCCACAGCATACTTGTTTTGGGGCCAGTTTTAAAAGTTCATAAATTGAGGACTAAGTAGACTGTCTAGTTTCAGCCTAATGCATCTCTCCCCAGTGACTGTTTAACTTTGCTCACTTTTTTATTTCATTACTGAGCTCTTTTTCTATGTCGAGTAACTTATTTAGTTTCTTAATGAAGCAGTGTTTTTAAATAAATCACTTCAAAGAATAAATTAATGAATCACTCAAAAATATGTCACTTTTGTTCTTAAATGATCAGTGTTTTTGAACAAATGAATTTAATGTTTTACTGGGGCACAGCAATGTTACTATGGGGCTCATGGTCTAGCAACGATCCTGCAGGTCTTCGTAAGTGTAAGTACACTGCTTGTGTGCGTGTATGTATTCACCTGCGGTGCCATCAAAGTTCAGACACACCTGTGATAAAGCGTTCCGTCCAGTCGTCGCCACAGGGGCTTAGCTCTGCGCTAATACCTGCTATCACTCTCACACACAAACACACACCCTTTCACTCTTCCTGTGTCTCTACCCGACACCTGTAGCGCGGCCTTCCCTCTCTAGACGGGCCGACACGGGGATTTGACTCTCATCACAGACCGACGCTAAGCCTGCTGTCAGGATGAAGCGCTCCGTTGAGATGCTATCACATTCATAACATTGCATTCATTCCCTCGTTTTACCAATCAAAAACCTTGTTGTTCTCACCCTCTTATAGTCCCGCGGGCCTGCTTTTAGTCTAGCGTCGTCAGGGGATTAGATTAAGAAGAAATGTGAGTCTGTGGTGTGTTTTAAAGGGACGGCGGCCATGACAAAACGTAATGCTACTCCAGCAGGCCTAATGGATTTCAGTGGCAACTAAGAACATATTTGAAGACGATGGCGGCTTCAAAAACCTATAAACCCATTACAGTAATCTTCCATTTTGTCATTCTTGTCCACTGCATGCTTGTTTTGGGACTGTTTTTGAACGTTGAGGACTAAGTGAACTGCGTACCTTCAGCCTAATGCATCTGTCCCTCAATGACTATCTATCTTTCCACACTTTTTATTTTGTTATCGAGTTTTTCTATCAGAGTGTGGCCATGTCCTTGAGAACCAGAAGCGAGTGATCAAAACGGAGCTTATAAATCATTTGAATTGACTTTTGAAGTGCATTTCTCTGTCTCTCCCTCTTTCATTCTCTGTCTCTCTGCCTGTTCATTGCGTGAGATGAGTACAGTTTAATGGCTTTTTAATGCTTCGCTGCATGAGGAGTAAGACTAGGAAAGAGTGACGTTTACAGGGGTGTCAGAAAAGCCCCGCAGACGAATTTGTCTGATCAACAGTGCAGGGAAGGTTATTACCCATAATGAAAGCACTGAAACAATTCCAGATGAACTTCTCTTCATTATTCTTTCTCTCCCTCTCATTCTGTTTGCCTTTCTATTAGTAAAGTGTCTACGTGAGTTTGATCCTAAAATAGTATTTCTACACTAGAACTTTCTCTGGTATTGGTACATGTTTGCATTTGTGACTACTTTTTTTTTTTATTCCACCACATTCAGCCGAAGCAAAGTAGATATCACACCGGTGTGAAATGCCATCCTCTGTGCTGTCTTCACACTCCAGGGACCGTATACAAAGAACGTCCTTGCCAAACAATGACAAACACATGACAAACAACTCCCTCAATATCAGCAGAGGATGCTGCAACAGTGTAAGCCGATCACCTCATTACAAAAGAAAGATCCACAGCTGCTTACAGTTACCACCCAGCTTGGTATAAATATTCGAACGCTGCTATACGATTATACTTCAAGCGCTCTTAACCTGTTTGACTCGACCCATTCTTTCTCACTCTCTTTCTCATACACACACATGCAAATACACACACAAATCTAGAGGTAATTGAGGACGGCAGTAAACAGATGGCTCAGATGACTGAAGTGACACATCATAGCTAGTTGGGAGGGGTGTTTACTGGGATGGGCTCAGGAGACACAAACGCAGACAGTGACAAGATAGACAGACCTTTGATACCGAAAAATCAGCTCATTATAAAAACTTATTTTGAAAGTTTACTATTCAAGCTTTTTTGGGATATGCTTAAGAACTTTAGACTACATTTTAAATGTGTGTATTTGCTAAAAGTTAATTTTACGAGTACAATAGCATACAATTTAGTAAATAAAAGTGTTTAAAGGCTCTTCACAGCAATGCTATAGAACAGCGGTGTCCAATCCTGCTCCTGGAGATCGACTATTCTGCAAAGTTCAACTTTAACTCTAATCAAACACACCTGAAGCAACTAATTAAAGTCTTCAGGATCGCTTGACAATTAAAGACAGGTGTGTTTGATTAGAGTTCTGATTAGAGCTGAACTTTGAAAGACAGTAGATCGCCAGCAGGATTGGGCACCCCTGCTATAGAAGAACCATTTTTGGTTGCACAAAGAGCCATCTCTTTCTTACAATTTTATAATCTGAAGAATACTTAAGATGATAAAGGTTCTTTATGGAGTTATTTAGACAAAAGCTTCTTCTATAGCATTGTGAAGCCCCTTTTATTTTTTTTAATGGCCACACTCAGCTTATTAACCCTTTGATTCATTTTTATGGAAGCCAGTTTCAACCATGCAATGAAGTGTTCTTATCTTAGTTAAGACTTTTTTTTGTGTTGAATTTCAAGTTTGTTACTCACAATTATGATTCCTCCCATTTTTTTAATTAATTTTTTTTTTTTTTTTGCATTTGCAAGTTAACAGTTTTTATCTTGCAATCCTCTTTTAAATGTTTACAATTCTAATATTCTCACTTTTATTTTATTTAGTGTTTTTACAATTGTGAGAAAAATCAAAAATGCAAGAAAAAAGTCAGATAAGCCTTTCATTTTATTCCATTGCAGATAGGCTTCCATACATTTTAGATCATAACGGCTCTTTAAAATGGTACTGTATTTTTTAAATTTGAGCACCGTGCATAAGCATAATCAGTCAAAAGAAGATAGAAAAACAGCTGATGACAGCCGGAAGACGGACACATACATGCGAGCGGCTAGTGGGAGGTCAGTAATTACTTTCTGTCCCTCTGGGAGGCGGGAGCTTCAGTTATTGTACTTTGCTGGAATTAGTTAGCAGTCTCCGCACTCATGCCTTGATGAGGAAACATGGGAAGACAGACAGAAAGAGAGAGAGGGAGACGTAAAGAAAGACAAGCCTTGTGAGGCGTAGGCACAGGAACAGCAAGAATGAGTCTAAAATACATAATGTAAATAATGACTGTTCATTTTCAGCTGTCTGCTCAGAGGAGAGCAAGTATTTCTGCAGCTGTGTGAGGCATCTGTCACAATAGTAATCAGCCTTTCACAGACATAAAAACAGGGGTGAAAATTCTCCTCAGGACACGCTATCACTTTAGTTCCAAGCAATCAGACTCGGGAGGGAAAACAAGATAATAGATCAGCTCTGTACAAAGAGGTGGAAGCTCTACACGTAGGATGAAGTGTGCAGTTAAGATTGAGCACTATCAATAGTGACCTCAGAAAAAGAGACCTTGCAAGGAATCAAGATATGCAATAGATAACCAGAAAAAAAAAAAAATCACATTTAAAAATGTTATAGTATCTTCTATATATTGAGAGAAGATAAAGTGTACTATATATGACTTTAGTAACATTTAAAGAATGACATATTCTAATAATGAGAATATTAATAATAATATAATATATTTTTTGTATACTATTCCATTCAAAGGTTTGGGCTCAGTAAAGCTATTTGTAATAATTATTTTAGTCATTATTGACGATGCATTAAATATAATGTTACAAATATACATACATATATTAATAATTATATTATATTTCACACAAATGCTTTTATTTTAAACTTTCTATTCATCAAAGAATCCTGAAAAATAATATGTTGTACTAATACTCTAATGACTGCTAGTTGACAAGTAGTTGCAAAGTTACTTGCTGTTAGTCAAATATCTAAAGTGGACTATTGAAATAGTGTTACCAAGACTTCTTTCATAAATGCTTTAAAAATCTTAAGAACCACAAACTTTTGTCAATATGTTTTTAATAATTAATCACTGAATGAAAAACTGTATAAAATTGACTGCACATACTGTATATATTCATGACTGTATTTAAACAGTATATAGTCATAAATATATACAATATTTTATACTGCACATACTGTTTATATTGCACATACATATACAAATGTTATAGTGCATGAGATACAATTGTTAAATGTAGATAGACCCGTGTGTGAGATAAGTTTGGTACCTGACAGATGGACAGGATGGTGTTCATGTAGAACCCCAAATTGTCTACATGGATCCATCAATGAGCCCTCTTCTCTCATTACGCTACCATTAGGGGTAGGGTCAGAGGTCATACTGCATTGAATTATTGCTGTGTACTTGCACAAAGTAGGCCATTCTGTCCCAAAGACAATGTTCATTAAGACTGTGATCTTTAAATTTCTGTCCTGGAAAAAGGAGGTGGACAGGTCAGGCTGTGACAATGTGGGAGGATCTATGTGGACACACTACACTTTATCTGGTCAGCTGGTATCTTGTCCCAGTGACCCGTGACTTTTCCCACAACCATGCACACACACACACACACACACACACTGTCAGCATCACTTAAGTGCCATCAATCTGTCAATTACTACTCAGGTAAAGCCATTCATCCATACAATTCAGGCCTGTGGATACAGTCTCAACGATACACACACACATACACACTAAAGGGGCAAAGGGATGTTCCGCATGATTGGGTTTCCTAATGTTGGGCCTTTCCATTGTGCATTGAAACACAACTGAAGTGCCATATTGTTCTGAACCAGGAATAGGAAAAAATCCTCAGGAATTACAAAGTTTTCTCCCTGTGAACCACCCTGAGCGTTGTTCGCCCACCCAGTGCCAGTGAGCCCTTAATCCACAAGGCCTGAATGAGCTAGTGTGCTGATGGCTTTATTTGGTACCATCATCAAGGGTCAGCATCTTCTGTTTGTTTGTGTGTGTGAGAGAAAATGGTGAGAGATGCAAAATCAGTCTGGATAAAAGAGCAGCACTGTTTTTTTGGCCTGTCGCAGATCCAAATTTACAGCTCCCTTTAGGAGCATCCCAGAAGCGCAGAGCTTTCAGCTGTCAGCACTGTCAGCAAGCAGTAAAATCACTGATATCAGTGATTTTACTGCTTGCAACTGATGTGTGGTGTTTGATCCTTGCAGTGTGTGAGCGATTATGTGAATCCATATGAAATATCGAGGACTGTTACTTTAAAAATAATGCATTGGATTATTGGGTTAGGCCAAATTAATTATTGCACTTTTTATGAACTGCTGTATTATTTTGTCATTACTTGGCTGAAGTTATCTGTCATCTACAGCAGTAGCACTGTGCAGGTGGATTTGACTTAATTTGAAGTGGTATACTGTGCTGTCACAATGACATAGTTTGCATTCAACAGCTACCCTGTATAGACATTGCTCTGCTTGCAGCATAGACAGTGGTGTTGAATATAATGGGAGCAATCTAGTCACGTCGCACAGCTTGCTCGCAGTGTAGCCACTGTCACATGTTGATTCGTTGTGTGTGAACATTACAGAGAAACGAGGGGGAGGTTCTCAGCTGCATTATGAATAAATAAATTAAAGATTCTTTTGGAACAGATTGAAATTACTGACTGAAAATCTTTATATGTGCACTCTTCCTCTCTTTTCAGATTTCATGAAAGATTTCAAAATCAATCAGTTTGTGAGCAATTCTGTGTATCAATATTCTAGAAAAAAAAAAAACATAATTTGTTAAATCATTACTATGACAATTATGAGACATAATTATCATATAAAGAGTAAAGAGTAAAACAGAAATCTAAATTGCAACATTAAAAGATCATCCCTGTTGTCATGTTGGTGGTGTGATGTCAGTGCGGGTAGCTGCAGTGGAAGTAATGTCACATGTCAGTGGGAGCAGACAGGCCACTCACAAATCCACACTGAAGGCCTCCACTTTTCAGCCTCATCTGTAGCCAATCTCCCCACCGGACGGACCCCGCCATGAGCTCATTGAGTTGTCAAAATCTCAAACATCCCCAGCTGGGAAGAAAAGAACAACTGCAGAAATATCTGTCTTTCCTTCACCCAGGGTCAGTATTCTAAAACCTTCTCCAAAAAAGCTCAGAATCAGGGTTGCCGTGGGAACCCCTAAAGCCAGGCCCTGCTCGGACCAGCGGGCATTTAAATGGAAATGGGCAACGCAGGCAGCTCTTTAAAGGCATCTCCCTGCTCTCCTTCAGCTCGTCAGCACACATTTGGGCACGGCTGGCCGCGCAGCAAAGACACCCCACCGACACACCGCGATGTTCAGGCTTAGAAGATTAGGAGATCCTTTTACAGAACTAATCTGGTGATATAAAGGGGACAATGCGAGCGAAAAGGAGAGGGGAGAAAGGCTGGTTCATTTTAAACTGTCCCTCGGCAGCTCAAGTGATTTGATTCCTTTTGCCCACCCCAAAATATGCTCATAATGCAATCTAGACTGCTCTTCCCCGGCTGATTGTGTGTCGTTCTTGCGTGTCACGATCCATCAGGATCAACACACAGACGAGAGTCGGAGCATGCTCGGATCGCATGCCGAGATGGGAGAGAGTGACATGAGAGAGCGGATGATGGTGCCAGGATGTCATAATAAAATGGGCAGAGTGAAAGGCCTCTGTGTCTAACGTGGTTAAAGAGATCAGCTCTTCAAAGCAGCCGCCCCCTTCGTATCTCTCTGATGCACCCCGCACCCGAAGGGCTGCCTTTCAGCCTCACAGCGGTCCGGTCCAGACTCATATGGTGCAGCTGTTTTGGAACGTCTCTGAGTGTATTTATATGTCTGTTTGTTTGCACACAGACTGGGGCTGGGATGGTATGCAAAAGCTGTGTTGCATTATGGGAAGAGCATGAGGTTGGGCATGTCAGCGAGGAACGTAGAGGGTGATTTGCTTGTCATCTCCATGCGTTCAGGAATATTGATCCCACTTTATGTAAATAATTTGAAAATGAAGGCAATTTGAATGTTTCAATGCCACGAGTGAGGTTCCTCCTTATTCAGGAGAAGCAGATAAAAAATAGTCTTATTGAACATTCTGCAGTCGACTGAAAATCCTAAACCATATGGTTGGGATGAGCACGGCGTCCAAAAATCTGCTTCTGATTTCACTACTGTTTTATCAGCATCATGTTTTTTTTTTTGTTTTTTTTTAAATGCTTACGCCTGCAATTCTTGCACTTAGATCGTGAAATGCGAATGTTGCTCTCTTTCTTTTTCTTAGGATCTGTCTCTGAAACATTCATTTATTCATTCATTCATCGCTTCATTCAGAGAGCTGCAATCAGGCAGAAAATCAAGCTTAAAGAGAGGGGGTGCCAGTACAGACATAGGGTTTCCTTCCCAAACCTAATCCACTTTTTGTTGAAGGCTGCTAAATTGCATTCCTGTAGGCGAGGAGAATAGAGTGGGACTTTGGACTGGGTGATACAGGGGCTGAAAAGACTGAGATATGGGAGTCGTTAGCTACACTGGTGGCAGGAGATGTCTCCTGACAGCAGCTGTTAGGACATGCCAACACTATAATGTTGTTTGAGCCACTGCTTTTCTCCTCGGCTAGGAAATGAATCACCTCGATTCATTCTCGGCTTCAAAATACAGTATACATACCAACAACAACAAGTTGGATATTGAAAAGGATAAAAGACAGTCTCGTACACTAACTGGATGTATGCATACTTGCATATCTAACATGCATCAAATAAATGGTTTTACCTAGATGGAGGTGCTCTTTGAAACACTGGACATTGTCTGCAGTGTTTCAAGACCGTTCCTAATTCTGTATTCACTCTGTGTGGGAGATACATTAGGGACAGGGTCGGCTCTAATCGTTATTGTCACGACTCTCTTTTCCATTAGTCAATGCTTACGTCCACACACGCGCACCGCATACACAGACACCAGGCCGCACAAGACTGATTGAACAGTACGTTAATGAAATGCATGCACAGCGAATACAAATAAGGTTCCTACTAAAGTTGATCTAAACAACAAATAAACCGCATAGATTTACAGAAGCACAACAGGAACATTTCAACAGTGGTCAAATCATTTAGATTTTCTTAAGGAAGCAGCACTATGGTTTTAGACATGCCCTGGTTGGTGGTTAGCCTAGAGGAGTATTTACTTTGCAATGGTTGTACTTTCAGATGTGTAGAAATATCTGACATTTGATTATTCAGCTTTGCAAATATGGAGGGGACAATTTTGTGATTACAGGGTGCTTGTAAATTGGAAATAATTTGATAAAAATCTCAGATTTTCGATTGTAGACTTTGTCTTGACCAATTTCAAAAGCATTGAAATGTTGCAATATACAGTACAGTACTGTGCAAAAGCCTTAGGCCACTAGTATTTTCCCCTGCAAAAAAATGGTTATTTGGTCTGTTATGTCTATCTTTTGCGGTAGCGTGTCAGTTGAAATATCAGTTTACATTTCCAAACATTATTAACATTATTATTATTAAACAGCCAGTGCTCCACACAGAGATCTGATCTGATCATCATCCAGTCTGTCTGGAATCACGTGAAGAAACAGAACAAACTGAGACAGACTAAATCCAGAAGAACTGTGGCAAAGTCTCCAGGATGCTTAAAAAAACCCTACTTTTATAAATCTCTAAAACAATTGTGTGATTTCCAGGGTGTTTTGGGAATTTGGAAATAATTGCTTTATTTCATTTCAAATGACAGACCTTTGATTGTAGACTTCTGTAACTTGATAAATCTGAGCACAGAAAATAAACACCTAGGCGATTACCAAGATGTTTTGGAAATTGGAAAAAAATCATGGAATTTTGGTATCTTGACAAATCTGAGCTTTGAAACAATTTTCAATCTTTTTTGAAACAGTTCAGTAATTTCCAGGGTGTTTGGGGAAACTGGATATAATTAGATTAAATGTTTTATTTTATATAGAAATATCAGACTTTTGTATTATGATAAATCTTATCTTTAAAACATTGAGATCTTTTAGAAAATCCATAGAAAACAATTGGTTGATCACCAGAGTGCTTTTCTCAGGAGACAAATCTGAGAAAATCTTCAAAAGCCAACAGAGATATAATTTTTTTTTCTCCCTTTCCTCCAGAACTAGCATGTACAAACTCTGACACCTTAAGCCACAGCACTTGTGCAGTCAATGTGGGTCCTTGCTATAATTCCCTGACCTCTCTATACTGCAGCAAAAAAAAAAAAGCAAAACCACATCAAAGTCTTCATGGAGAGGTGAGCTTTGGAGTGATAATCTGATGGACAGTGACTCACTGCTACAGATGACCTGCTGCACGGGGCCAATGAGATGCTGTTTCAGGCCAAGAAAAACAGAGCCAATCTCGACACAGAAAGACTATCCTTGCCGACCCGTGAGCCGAACTCATCAACTCTCAGCTACCAGCCTTGGATGAATGAAATCAGACCCCTGCAGCCCTCAGCAGGAGTTTTATCAGTGGTTGGCCAAAGGTCCACACACGTACGCGCACACACTTTCTGAGATCAGTCTGCGCAAAGCTGCCTGTTATCCTCAACCATTTAGCTACGTCCTCTTTTTCATTGCCATTGTCTTTGACACCACACTCTGTGTAAAAGAGCCATTAATTTCAGCCTCACCTTTGTTCTTCCATTCCCCCGTCTCTTTCACTTTCTCCAGGTCTTCGTTCATTCCCGTGCCCTTCTCTTTTTACATCCCTCTGTCTGTTTTTTTTCACACCCCTTCTATTTTTTCCAGCATTTTGGTCTGGTTTGCATCGCGCTGTGTTATTTTGAGTTCCCATCGAGGGCAAAGTGTGTGTCAAAAGGAATGATTTTACCTCTGATAGCACAGGGGGAATAATTGTGGCAGGCACAGGCAGAGAAAGAGAACAAGATCTGTAATCTGTTTTCCTTGGATCAGAACTTTATGAATACTCACAGGGCTTAGTGAGCTGGTGAGATGCATAGTGCAGATACTTCCTGCTGTCCCTAGACCGGACCGCCCGCAGGCTAACAAACCCTCTCTGATTCACACACACATAGTACGCTGCAGTCCTGACACACAAATACACACACACACACACACACACACACACCACACCAGCTCCACTTAAATTCCCTCGACTTCCGCATGCACAGATCAGCTCAGTGTTTGTTTAGCATGAGAGAAGAGAGCTCTGCTTGCTGACTAGCTTATGAAAATACACAAAGCAAAGAATACTAAAACACAAAGAATATTGTACACTACCCTAGAACATTCCATAGAAACAACATTTAAAAAAAAAACGTTTTACTTTTTAATATGCATTTGCTATTAGATGGATCTCATTTCGAACCAAAACAAAAAAAATATATTTCTCTGCATGTTTAATTATTTTAAATAATTCACTTTTGTAGTGAGTGAAAAAAAAAGTTTATTGTGTAGCCAATAATTCTTTTTTACCCAGGTTGAAATAGGGATAATAAGAATTTACTTATGGTTGTGATAAAATGCACCTTCTTGGGACAGATTTGATTTTGTTTGATTTTCAAAAAACATGCTGCACTGATGTTTAGAGTTGACTAAGATTTTTTGGGGTAAAGTGGGTAAGTTTTTTTTTTTTTTTTGCTTGTTTTTCCCCTACTTTATACACTATTTTTGTTGATTCCACACAAAAAAAGAAAAATGCTGGGTGGTGAAATATGGACAAACTCAGAGACTTGGTTGCTGTTGGTTTAAATGTTTAACCCAGCTTTCTGGGTAGTTAACTTAACTATTGTTCAAAATTATGGCTGACTTAAAATAAACCCAAGGTTGTAAATTTAAAAATCAATAATCAAAAGGTTCACATTTATTAAAATGATTTTATTTATTTATTTATTTAAAATTATCTATTCATTTACTTATTAATACATGTTAAATTCCAACATTTTTGAGTTCATTTTAAAAAATAAATATAGTCGTTTTTAATCAATAGTACAGTTAAACTGCCCAGATGGCTGCAAACATTTAACCCAACCACTGTTGTTTTTGTTTTAAATATTCCATCTAAAATACAAAGTTCTTTACATTCAAAAGTGAACTATGTAACTGTAACTGCTGTTTATTTACTTAAATTAAATAAGTAAATACACAACTAAACAAACAAATATTTTGACAAGGTCACTCAAGTTTCAGGCAGCTGGTCTCCATATTTCAATTCTGTTTTGGAATATCTTTCACAGTCCAATTCCAATCAATTTTCTACTGTATATGCAAAACTAAATCCTAACCTCTGTTTTTCCATTGTTGTTGTTCTACTCAAAAATATGACACATTATGGAATTAAGAACAGTTTCACATCAGCTGTATAAGCTCAACGAGTCCAGCACTACTGCACTCTGAATCAGTGTATAACAAGCTGTTGTAGTGTGATGAGAATCCAAATTAAACTCCATTTTCAAGCAGTGAAATTATACAGCCCCTTGTCTCTACGACGGTTGACCTTTTCCGCCGTGTGGCCACTTTAAAAGATTTGAGGTTATGAAATTTGAATTGCATTGATCAAAGCAACATCACTCATCATGAAATCATTTTTTCTCTCCGTCTCCCTTCACACTCCCACTCTCCAACAGCTGATAACACGGGCGATGATTAGCCGTGGCGAGTGGCGGCAGAAGGTCACATGTCCGAGTGCGGCTTCCTGTTTCTCCTGCGCGCTCGCAGATGGCGGTGATTAGGGCGAGCAGGACCGTGTGTGACAGCGGAGATGGATCAGGGACAGAAGAGGAGATAAATAAACCGGGCTGTCTGCGTGCTGATGCTGTCAGCAAACCCACAACAACCGATCTATCAGCACGCAGAGAGAGAGAAACAGAGGGAGAAGTGAAGACAAATGAAGAAAGGGAGAGAGGGGGAAAGTGTGAAAGACTGGTGGGTGGAGGAGGAACAACAGAAATGCTAAAAACCTTTGGAAGGAGAAAAAATATCACAAATGAGATCTCAGTTGTATCTGCTAGACAGTAATAAATGTAGAACAAATTAAAACTCGGATACTGAAATCGACACCTGCAGATGGGGGTCACAGCATTTCTATAAGCTCTATCAATGACAATGACTAATGCATTACATCCATATTCGACTGATCTTAGTATGTAGAACATGCTTTTTTGTGGTTGTGAAGCAATTCATTATTCAAAAGGAGCATCTACCCAGAGAGTATGAAATATCGGACGTAGCCTGTGTTTGTGATTCAATAAATATTAGCTCACAAAGGTTATTCACATGAGAATCAAACTTTGTTGCCCTGTACGGATTGTTAGTGGTTTACTAAAAAGAGCTGGCATATAAAAGTGATAGTTCAGACTATGCTGGTAGAACTGAAAAATGTGTAGAATAGCTTCACAGTGCTCTAATATGGCGTTCAGTCTGCAATGGAGGAAGATGTGTGTACAGGAACCATCAGAATGAAAATCATTCGGTATTGTCTTAATCTAAGTAATGAAATTTTCTACTTGGAAAATATACACGTGAGCGAAACGTGAGCAGGCTAAAAATATTTCTTTATAATTCTGTCCTGCAGTACTGCAGTCAGTTAGTGGATCAAACTTGTTTGGTAGTTAGAGGGGAAGAACATGGGAGAACTAGGAGAGCATAGAGAAACCTCCGGCCATGAAGAAGACTCAAAGAGCATAGAGATTAAATGCTGGGGATATTTATATCACATATTGGAGTTAGTCAGAGCCCGGGGGACACTGACTGAAGAGCAGAAGTCTGGAGGAAAGCGGGAAAGACGAATGTGGGGGAGGGGTATGAACATACGTTGAAAGATAGTAAATTTTAGAGGGAGATAACATTATTGGAGAATGGTCAGGGAAAATAATGGTGCAAGAAAAGCACGAACACAAAGAAGCAGGCAGCCTTTAGGCTTCAGTTGTAGCTGGCGAAGGTTCGTTCTGTCCTCATTTTGTATGCATAATCTGTTCCTGCTCTAAAATGGAGAGCAGTCCTCCTCAGCAACTTTCGTTTGATGATGGAAAGTAATAGAACTCTGCAGACTCAATTGGTCCATTCATCATTCAACAACACAACGCGTGCAGATTTCCCCCACCCGACCAAAGCCTAGCTCAGTCAATGGGAGGTAGATTGGTATTCACTCACGGATGTTATCTTATCAGTAACCTTGAATGTGGAATCAATTTGTTTTGTGCGGGCAGGGCTGGTGAATATTTATGCCAGTTTTGGAGCGAGGCAATTGGCTCCATATTATCTCTGTTACCTGCAACGAATGGGAATGTCAATGATGTACTCCAAATAAAGGGTCCTCCTTGTAAACAATGGCCTTATCTCTGCGTTTTCATGGTCGATTGTGCAGTCGGGGGCCATGTCGTTTTGATACAGCTGACACGGTGACAGAACAGTTATTTCTCCTGAAAAACATGACAAACCTTCTTATTGTGATTAGTGGTCAAATGGATAATAGTAATTGGATTTAAAAAAAAATTATTCAATAAGTTTTACTAACACAGCAGAGATTAATAGAGAGCAAATTGAGACTTCCTGACAAATACAATTATTTGTATTATTTGTATTTTTTTTTTTTTATCTCAGTTTATGTCAATGATAAATCTCTTAGATTTTTCATTTAAAGCAATACATCTAAGAAACATTGATACTACAAAGAAACAACTTGTCTCCAGAGCTTTAAAAAGAGCAACCCTTCAGCAAAGAAATTCTGGGATGCGGTCATCTTTCACTCTATGTGTGTGCGTGTACTGTTTTGGCTGCCGTTTTGTCACCTGCTCGTAAATGTCTAGTAGCAGATTGAAGTCACTGTAGCAGAATACCGTGTGCATTTGTTTCAGTCCAACCTGGGTGAGATCATTACCTGAGGCGCTACGCTACCTCCTTCACCTCTCTCTCTCCTGCAGGTTGTTGTAATGCAGCAGATGGCTTCCCTCCACCGCTGAACGTTTCAACAGAACGGCTCACAGCATCCCTCTCCGTCCCACTCTCCCTCGTGCTCTGCGCCTCTCTCTCTCTCTCCCTCCATTTGCCCCCTGTCCCCACAGTCAGAAATGGACAGCGGCCAGACCACTGCAGACCAGCGCAGCGTCCTCTCTCGCTCACTTTGGAAGACAGATTTCAACAAAAACACGGGATGGAAATACCATTTGATTGCAGCGTGTGTGTTTTGACCGAGCGATGTTTCGCATGCTAGAGATAATGAGGACAGTCTGTAGGTAACTTCTTCCATGTTCTGCGTAATTCATACATATTTGTCCTTTTGTATAGGGTTCGGCTATAAGTCCTGCTTCATAAGCTCCAGAAGTTGACAAAGACGTAGAGTTTTGTAGAAATACTAAAGCTCACCTCGGTATTGGTCTTGGATCACGGCAAACCTGAAAGCCTCGGAAAAGAAATGTGTTTGTGCTCAGTGCAGGGGACTTTTGGCATGGCGGTCTGTATGAATTGTCCTGTGGTGCACATGCAAACTGAGGCACTAAGCTCATGGCCTTGTCCAAACATTTCCCTCACTCTCTTTGGCTCTTAGTATTTATCCCTCGCTCCATCACTATCTCTATCTCTCGTTTCTGATGAATCACACAAGTGTTCTCTATATCACACTTTGTCGTTGAAAAGGTTCCAGGGCTTTGTTGTATTATAGAGATGGATCTGTTGAACTTTTCCTAAGTTGAGGATTTCAAGATTGCTGGCACAAGCCAAACCCCCGCTCGCGTCTGATTTATACTGCTGGGTTTTCCTTACACAATCTCATAAATACTTATCACTGGACAGAGAAGAAATTAAGCGGACTGCTTTTTGGCTGCAGTGGTGTCTACAGCATTTTAGCCTGATAGAAAACCAAACTCTGTTTGTCATGTGGATGAGGATGCTATGTTGCCAATCCTGTAGAAAATAGCTGCCTCATGTTGGACTAGCAGCATTTTTAGTGCAAGTGCATCTCAAATGGTTTTCAATCTGATAACAACTCAACACCTGTTCCAAAACACAGACCTCATTTTATTCATTTTATATTTTTCTGATAGTTGTTGAACAGTGTATACGTTTGCCTTAAATGCTCAGCCTTATCCTTGTTTAAATGTGTATTATGAACTATGTGTTTTTTATTCTTATTTTTCTGTTCAGCACTTTGCTCCACTGCTGGGTGGTTGTAAAGTGCTTTATAAATAAAGTTGAATGAATGAATGAATTTTAGAAATTGTACATATGCAAGTAGTCTCGTAGCCACACTTTCAGACTGTTGGCTTAAGGTCTGGATTCCAAGGTAGCTTTCATTGGCCAAGGCCTGCCAATGAAGCCATTTGTCATGACATGACATACACTATATTACCAAAAGTTTTCGCTCACCTGCCTTTACTCATTCTATGAACTGAAGTGCCATCCCATTCCTAAC
>JAUCMS010000044.1:15476191-15514652 GCA_032357445.1 Enteromius radiatus
GCCAGGCCAAGTGATTAGCACACCTGATTCTGATCATTTGAATGGGTGAGCGAAAACTTTTGGTAATATAGTGTACAACCAAGCACAGTTCATTTTGTTGTGTGTCATGTTTGGGGGTGGTGGAGATATCGCCACAATGGAAATTTATACATAGAGTCCTCATTAGTTTCTACGACTGATAGAATGTGATGTGTATATATCTATGTGCCAGAGCATCACGTGCCCCATGTTGTGAATGAGATGGAGATTGTGGTGTATAAGAGGTAAAAAATTATTATACTGTTCGTTATTTTTATTTTTTTGCAAAGACAGATCGTTTCATGTCTTAACACATCAATGTATTGTCATGAGCCATGCGATTTAATTTGATTTCGTCTGTGTATTTTTTCTTTTTTTTAACTCTCATAGCTTTGGAATATTTCCATTATGTGACTGAGAGACTGCAATGGTTTGAGTTAAAAATCTTTGTTTGTGTTCTATTGAAGAAATAAAGTCACATCTTGGATGCCCTGGGGGTAAGCAGATAAACATAACATTTTTAATTAATTATCCCTTTGTAGTACTATACCCTGGTAAATTACCGGGAAAAAAAGAAAAAAAAAAAACAACAACAACTAGTGAACACTAATATGACTGGATTTCTGGGGGAGTGATTTGACATAATTAATCTCTCCTATACATTTCTTTTGGAAAATAATGGAAAAAAAAATTGCTGATGGAGCAAATAGGAATGCAAAAGTGGTCTCCCATGTGTATAAATGTCCAGTAGTCTCTTACTTTTTAATATACAGTATATTTGTGATATGCAGAAATGCTATGTACAGTAAGTGTTCCAAATCAAAGGTTCCATTTGAGTTAGTATGCTATGACCACAGACAGCTAGGCAGCTTAGTTTGTATGTGTGATAAACTTAGAGCAAGCTTGGTAAAACCAATCAAAACATCCTCAAGAGAGTGGCCAATGAAGAGTAAAAGTGCAGAAGAATGAGCAATGAAAAGATTCACTACATACAACACAATGACAGTGGAGAGACAGTGGGAAAGGAAAATAAATTGAAGATTTTAATTGCATTGAACCCCCTCTGCTCTCTCTATCTCTCTCTCCATTAGATGTGTGGTTCCGGTAAAAGCCTGTGGGTGAGTATGACACTGTTAAGCAAACCTCATTACCTTTGTCATCTCTTTCTCATTAATCATGCAGGGCTGTATGAAGCTCACCACAGCATGTGCACACAGCCAAAGTCAATCACTCACTCTTATACACCTCACATATTAATAGGCATGAACTGTCGATAAAGTATTGAACGCAATCCAGCATCAAGTTATAAGTTAAAATCAGCTTCATATATTTAGAAGGAGGATGAGCAAAGATCACATTTGCAATGTCTGCACTGCAAAATTGCTTTCTGGTAAAAAAAAAAACAAAAAAAAAAAACTGAGATAAATAAAGTAAGGTAGCCAAGAGAGCTCAAATAAAACACATGCAAATAGAAATAAAAGACTAGCAAATTCAGAAAATAATATTAATTTAAACAACACGTGCTGCGAGTACTCACAGCTCAACCAAACACTGTGAACGGCAAATACTCAAAATTTGCGACCTAATACAGAAATGCATTGCAATAAGCACAAACCACAACAGAACTGTGTCAAGGTGACCCCAACAAGTTGCATAACATTTTCACAGTTAATTTAGTATTTGGTCAGATTATTTTGCTGATGTGCAAGTGGATAAGGAATTAAATTAACGGCAATTAAATAAACCTTACATTTGAGGTCATCAAAACACAGACGAGCAGACACTGAACAAAGTATGGCATAGCCCGGTTCGTCACTTTTTGGGTTCCCTTGAAATATATTTATTGTAGTCTGAGGTATTGTTTTTGGTTGCCTTAAATTTTCAACCCGTTCTTGTTTTGAGTATTTGCAGTATGTGTTGTCAGATTGATCAAGGTGTTTTCTTTATTTCAGACTGATCAAGCCGTCTTTCTCTGTTTGCCTGTTTTCTTTTTTGTATTTGTTTTCTTTATCAGTTGCAGCGCGTCAAGTTCTCTCTGTCATCATATATAACCTAATCTACATACTTGAGTCACCGAATTGTATACATTTAGACTTATATATATATATATATATATATATATATATATAATAAAGTATTGGCCTAATCTATATCTTAACCAATTATGCATCTCATCAACTATAAAATCAACATATTAGAGATATAAGAAAATTAAAATAAATTTGAACAAATCTAGAATTAATTTAGAATTGTTTTATACATTTTAGCTGATATCTGAATGATTAATTAATCACTTAAACGTGTCTTGAAATGTCATCTTGATCTAGAGCCAGAGAGATTCCTTCGGTTCAGAGGGAGGTCAAGACAACGGTCTTCACACATAAGCTGTTTATTTAGGGATTATTGGACCAGAGGGCTCCTGCAACCTAAGCCTGATTATGGAAATGCAAAATGCAAAAGTTCCCACCGACCATTTGTCAAGAGCTGAAAGGATCAGTTCTGATCACTCATTCAACCTCAACAGCCATGGCCAAATTGGGTCATATTGTCTGGATTGGGTTCCCTCAATCTCAGCAAGTAATAGGAAAAAAAGAAAAAAAAAACAAGTTATAAAAATACCAATCATTCAATCAATATAATGCTAATTTTTGTGCTAAATATCTGCCAGAGCCACAATAGTATTTTTTAACCTCCCCCCCAATATTTGCTTCTTTTTTTTTATCAACAGCTCAAGACATTTACAATGTTTGTCTGGGATAGGACAAGATGAAAGAGAGTGAGTTCATTTGCTGCTGCAGCTTCGAATTTTGATTGTTAATCTTTTCCTTGTTCAAGATTTTTTTTTTTTTTTTTTTTTAATCTGTGCTGGAAGTTGCTGAAAAGAGCTGATAAAGTGGCTATTGAAAAAGAGTGCTATCTAGCTGATTAAAGACGCCAGTACTACAATACACAGATCTCACAGAGGACAGATATAGGACACTAGAACAGATTCATATAAAATGCAAGATCTAATGGTCCAGATTGTGCTGTTCCAGGGTTTAAGGATTAAAACATGGATTCATGGTTGGTTTTGTAGCATGTCACTTTCAGACTGCAGTTCTAAGCTGTGTCTTGGTCCTCAGACACACTCTGTCCTTCACCACCCTCTTAGAGTCTAAGTCCTGGTCCACGCCGTTTCTGTTAAACCTCATCGAGAGCTATCAAAACACTCTAGTTCCTGTTCTCGCTCTCTGTTTCTGCTCTCATCCTGCTGGAATGCTGTTTCTTTTCCTCATTACATATCAACCAGATTCAGGCTGGTGAGTCTTTCCTGAGCAAAGTTTAAACTTTTATTTTTTTCTTTTTGCTCCATCCTTCTCTCTTTTTTTTTTCCGGCTGACGGGCGTCTAAATACATGCATAATGAATGCATCTCTCATTAGAATGATTGTCAGAGGAAAAACATTGCTTGGCTCACGGCAGGGTTTTCTGGGATTCTAAAATTACGTTTTCTCTTCGTTTTTTTCCTCCCTCCTTTATTTATCAAAGGCTTTCCACAATCAGCCCTCATCGCGACTGGGACGGCTGTGGGAAACAGATGTTTACTGATTAAGCAGGCGTACCGTGCCAAAGCGGCTGTATTACAGCCCATTCAAAGTGCAGAAAGGACAGGAAAAAAGTTTAAAGAAAAAAGAAAAGGAAGGGGAGAAAAAAAGGAAGGCTGACGAAATGCAGGCGCTCACTGGGCAGCCCCCTCTTCTGCCGCCGCTTCAACCATAATACGGTTTGATTGTTGAAATTGTTCTTCGGTGGAGAATTTTCTCATTTTTTTTTCTCTTATTTTTGATACGCTTTTAATGTGTTGGTTATCCCTGCCAAGCTGCTTTTACTCACAATCAGCATTTACACAAACACTCACTTCAAGCTCAGGCTGAAAGAGACGAGGAGAGGAATGATGGGTGAAAAGGAGAAGAGAAACTCAAAATAATCTGAATGTTACTGGCAAGGCCAACAAACCTGTTTATACCACCACATTCGAGCGTTTCGTTTCAACGGCGGCCAGAATGTAATAGAAATATGTGACCAGCATTGGAGCCAACTGTCCTCTCTTACCCTCGGCTGCCACTTTATGTGGATCTGTTTCTCTCCATGTGAGAATACCTCATCAGACGGCCCATCCAAATACCTTTTCCAGCAATCCGTTTCGGAGAATTAGCAGAATTAGCCACATAAATCACTTTAGACATTAATTACAATGCACTTGGCAATCATTTATTTCTCTCATAGCTCTATTTTACAATTTACAAACTAGATAAAAAAGACCATAAATAAATGACATGTTTCATGTACCTAATTTCATAAAATAAAAAATGTAAGAGAAGGAAAACGATGACACAATTATGCACAACATTAAACTTAAAATGTCTAGATCTGTTGGGAAAAATGCGATTTGTTAGTGTTCCTCCAGAAAAAAACTACATTAGGAGACTTGGCACGGTACATTCTATTGAATTTCTCTCCTCTCACATTCATTGCATATTCCAAACAGGTCCTAAACAGATGAGGAGGGAATATCGAAAGATGAAAGATTGGACGGATGGATGTGGTTGACATGAAATAGAGCACACTTGAAATGTTAAAAGGTTTTTTTTTTCCCATTTCTATAAACATTCCTGTAATAAGTTTATTTTAGGTACAAATAACGTGCTTCTTCTTGCAGTCCACATTAAGACCATTTCAAATTAGCACTGAAATCTTTTCAGTTAGAGTCAATTGACCCAAATAAATGTGGTGTTTTTTTTTTTTTTTAAGTTACAACCTCCAGCATTGGTAAGAAGCGAAGAACAGCAGTGGCTTAGCGAATATAGCAAACAACTCTAGTATGTCGGTCTCCAGAGAGTAGCCACGAAGTTCTGCAGTCTTAGCACACATCATGCGCTTTTGTCCTTTGTGTACCCGCCTCAAAACAAACCGTCATCCTTCAAAGAAAACAGCAACACGCTGCACTGAGAATGGAGAGTTTTTCCTGTCAAGAGTGAGGCCAAATGAAAATGTTCATTATATCTCTCATCCAATCTCTTAGGAGACAACCGAAGGGCCTTCAACCGCTCCTCAGGTTGTTTGTCATGTTTTCAGTCTGCTGTCGTGGAAGCGTTCAGCATTTGCTGGGAATCATGGGAATTGAAGTCCTTTGTCCCGGTGTCAAGTAAAAGTAAGTTACTGAAACTGCAATGGGTGCGAGTCTGCGCAGCAGATATCGCTGCGGAGCAGATGTGTGAAGGTGACTCTGTGGAGGGAGAGAGAGAGAAAAAGAAAATGATTATGATTCAGGCATTCAAAGAGCGTTCTGTAAACAGACCAGGACACACAAACGCAGCATTAATTGAAGTAATCCACAGAGTATGGAAACTGAAATTGCTCTGTTTGCTCTGTTGCTGGGGAGAATGGGAAAAACACATTTCCCATTTTTGGCTCAGTTTTCATTTTGAGCTCATCTCATCAAACGGCACCAATATATATCCCTTGTATTCATCTGTACTGGTTCTAATCCCAACTAATGAGTGGATAAATAACTGCAGGGGACGGAGAGGAAGTAGAGCAGATCCCATAAACATTGGGTCTGACTTGTTACTTTGTGCTTACCTTAGCTCAGCTCTGATGGAACTTCCAGCAAGGGAGACATGTGTTGATTTCACGGCCCGCCGAAGGTCTCCGGAGACAGAGAAGCGAGGAGAGAGAGGGCACGGATGGAGCGGGGAAAAACCGTGGAGAGCGAGGTGGAGAGAGAAAGATGTAAACTGAGGGCCGATTTTTCAATTCCGACACTGGCCAAGTGAAGCGGTGTGGAGAATTGTGGAGTGTAGAGAGATATTCCATTCTGAGGGTGGGGAGACCTGGAGACCTTCCAGAGCTGGTCTTCCATTGTGGATGTTGGGAAGATGAATGCCCCTCCAAAATCTCCGGAACAAAAGCGCTAAAGAGTGCATAAAATCTTTATCTCCGACGCCTCCATTTCAAGCGTAAAAATTCCACCAGGTGCCGCTCACTCCAGTAACCGTGAAATGGCAGGAGTAGGCGAAAAAAATCCAGTACTATTTATACATTTACTTACAGGCACATACATACAAAAATCAAATAAACAAACAAAGAAACTCCTTCGTTGTTTCATTGAAATGAAAATCTTCCTACAATCATTTCCAGAGCATCAGTACAATGCGGGACGATCCTCTTGACTGGACGGCGGGGATGGCGTTATCGAAAGAAAAGTGCTGTAACATTCCTCTGAAATCTGTTTGTTTTTTTGTGTGTGTGTTTTTTCTCCCAAAATTTAATTTAAAGTGCATGGATGAGGTAAATGGATTTTCATAGAACCAAAATAAAAAAGGAAGTCCAAAGTATGTTTCGAGTTTGTGTGTTCTGATCCCATGGGTTCAGACAGGAACCATCCTGTCTTGCATTTGTTGCATCTGGGACAGCATTCCTTGCGCGCTGTTGAGGATCTTATCCTGATGTGAAGCAGAGGAGATCCCTATCCTTGCCATGTCTCTGTTCCAACGAAACACAAAAGACAGACGTGATGAGAACATGTTTGATTTGGTCTAATTTGGTTTATTTTTTTATCCCTCTCTCCTCATTTGCTTTTAACATGAAATCTAAGAACTTGATCCTGGCTGAACATTTGAATGCCAAAGTAGAAGTTCTCAATGCTTCGTTGACATCTACAGGGGTTTTGCACGGAAATGTGACTACTGAACCCATACGTCAGGACCATGTATCCCAGAGCGCTGATTTAAGAACCATCGTGTTAGTCAAAAGTCCTCTCAAAGCCAACATACACACATCATACGTTTCCTAACGCCTTCAGAATGCCCAGTTTTTGTTCACGTGACTCACTCTTGTGTCATGTGGACCACAGCCTCGGGAGTGGTGTAGCCAGCAGCAGTGAAGTTGTCTCTGTAACGTTCCATGTTGATGGCCTGAAGCCAGTCGGCAACTGATCCCAGGGTAGATGTGAATTCTGGGCTGCTGGGCTCCAGGAGGGTGGTGTTGGGTCTACAAACAGAGTAAAGACTTAGTTAGGAGCCCCAAGAGCTTGGGCTGGCTCTGTGTTGCCCACTTTGAACAACATATAAAAGAACTATAAAAGATTTTATTGCCATGGGCATCACTTCTTTGGAACACGTTTATATAACACTGCAAGTCATGCATGTAACATGCACTTATGTGCTACAGCTAAAAAAGCATTTACACAAATGTGTAAAACTAAAAAAATGAGACTGGAACCAAGAACATGACTTGTATCAAAAGAGACATGCCCATTCAGGCTGAGCTAAGATTTTAAGAGAAATTATAAGCTAAGTGGATACGTATAAATACGCACCTACATAAAAAAAATAAAATTTTAATAAAAGTATTTTAAACAAATATTTGGAAATTGCATTAAAATTACATTAAAATATAAGACTATTATTTTTTAATCATATCAATGTGTAAAATAATGAATTGAAAGGTATTAGATAGGGGGGAAAAATTCACCAGAACTGTAATTGGTGTCCTTTCAAAAAAAAAAAAAAAATGGTGCAAGCTGCCCCTTGGCTTATGTGAGATGTATTTTATTACCTGGCTATCTCTCCTCCTGTCCTTTTCAGGCTGTTGGGGTTACGAATTAGTTTGTCCAGCATGTTGACAATTTGGCTGAACTTTGGCCTTTCGGCACGCTCTTTTTGCCAGCAGTCCAGCATCAGCTGGTGCAAAGAAACTGGACAATCCATAGGAGGAGGCAGTCTATAGCCTTCCTCAATTGCCTTTATAACCTAAAGAAAAACATTCAAAATGGAGTTAAACAACAGCTGCAAATATATACACTGAAGCTCTGAATCCACTTCGTCCAACACTTACATCCTGGTTACTCATGTCCCAGTATGGCCGTTCTCCATATGACATCACTTCCCACATGACAATGCCGTAACTCCATACATCAGAGGCAGAGGTGAACTTCCTGTATGTAATGGCTTCTGGAGCGGTCCAGCGAATAGGTATCTTGCCTCCCTGTGATTGATAGGTTCCTGTTATTTCCTTTCAAAAGAGATAGCAAACACATGCATGGGGGTTAATCACACACACGCATGCACACACACACACATACACACTCAATTTTGGGGTTAGTCATTTCTATTACACTTGAAAAGATAGTAGCACTTCATGTAAGCACATGCGGGTTAAATGCAGAAGAAAGTGGGTTAAAGCTTGAGTTACAGTAGGGCTGCAAACGCAAGGCTGCAAACAAATAATATGCATCAAACTTACCCTAGTAGTGTAAGCAGCATCTGGATCTTCCTCCAAAACTCGAGACATGCCGAAGTCAGACACTTTACACACAAGGTTACTGTTCACCAGGATGTTGCGTGCCGCCAGATCACGGTGGACGTAGCTCATGTCAGATAGATACTTCATTCCTGAAGCGATTCCACGCAGGATGCCCACCAGCTGGATTACAGTAAACCGACCATCGTTTTTCTACAAAGGAACAACATTTACAGTTAAATAATGTTTAAGCCTATGGAGTACACCAAAGTACTAAATGACTGCTGGGTCAAAAAGAGGTGCTTGAAACAAAACTAACCCTGAGAAAGGCATCAAGGGATCCGTTCTCCATGTACTCAGTGATGATCATAACTGGCTTACCTGTATAGAGAAAATAAATGTTACAGAATAATTCTATTTCATAAATGTTGTTCTATACTGTACATATACAAAACAGGAAAAAATAATGCATCACTGTATCTTTTGCTCAAATACTGAGGATCAAATAAACATTTGATTGATTTCTGAATGAACACGCGACACTAAACACTGAAGTAATGGTTGCAGATTTAAAATAATCAAATAAATGCTTTGGTCGGAATAAGAGATGTCTTTCAAAAAATAACAAAAATCCAACATATTTCAAGTGTCTATATATTTTGGAACTTTAACATATGAATGCATTTCATCTGCATAAAGCTAATTTTCACACCAAGTTCCAACTTCCACTGAACAGAACGAAGCAAGCAGATCCTTTGTAGCTGCATAATATCACCTGATTGGTTGCAGTTTGTCGTATTTAGAACCAATCAGAGTTTGTAGATCTAGTTCCTGAACCAATTATCTGCTTCAATCATCTGTCTTCAAGAGCAAAAACAGTCAAATAGTGACTGAAAACTTTAAGTGCATTTTGCAGAAATGTCTTTTTTTTTTTTTACCGAATGCACTTAAGGCACTCTGCGCACATCAACACATTTGAATGACACTTACTAATCAAGCCTTAAAGTGTCCGTCTGCTAGCCCCTCCTCTTTTCTCACACTCCCCCCTCTCTTCCTCTTCGCTCCTATTTGCGAGTGGGATTTCTGTGTGGGTTTGTTTACTGAATGCAGCCGTTGCTGGAGGCTATCAGGGCTGGATTCCCACATTACCTGCCAGTCAGTACAGAGACAAGGCAATGCTATGGCAACGCAGGCCCCTCTCACGGAGCCGAAAGGAAGGAGCGCAGGGGCTTCACAAAAGAGGACAATGGCACACGCACACACACCTACACAGAGCCGCTTACAAACGCATACGCACATACGCGCTTCACCTCAGAGGAATCATTTCAGTGTTCAAGCGGTGCCTTCATTATGCAAATACAATCTTGCATTTAATGCCAGCGCATAAAAGACTGCGCCCACCAAGCCCGTCTGTGAATGCTTTCTGCGGAGACGGCTGGCATCTTGCTTCTCTCCTGCTCTCTAAAGCTTAGGGGCATTTTGTCTTTATTTATTTAGGACAATTTCTACATCATTAGTAATTTATTTAACAGGTTTAATTGGCCTGGTTGGAGGCGTGGGCTACGAGAGGGCTGCCATTGTCTGTTTGTAATAACAGTTATCCTCAGCCATGCTGAGGATTATGGGAGAAGGGCTGCTAATAGCAAACAGCACTCCAACTCTTTAAACTAAGCCAACTATGAGACACCAGTCCTCTTAAAGGAAAAGTTCTGATCACAATGGTTTCATACTTTTTGTAAATTTTACCTCGTAATTCTAAAAATAAAGCAAAATATAAATAACATTCTAAATAAAATAAAATACAATAGTCCTATTCAGTTTGGTCCAGTTAACAGACATGCATAGCAAAAACTACATGGACTAATGTTTAATGTCGATTCTTAGTATCGCATTTTTATTTTTCATGTATTTTTCCATGAGTGTTCTTTCTCTTGCTCCTTATGTCTCTGTCTTTGCTCTCGGTTTTACTCCTGTTCACTTTCTCTCTCTGTAACCCATCTGTTGGCATTGTCTTCACTAATACATCAGAGAGCATGGGGATTTGCCAGGACTGTCTGGAGAAAAGATGTGACTCGGTGGGATTGTGGGATTGTTACATGTCTGCAGAAGCCCCTGTATATGAACGCAGCTCTCTTCCATGCAGTCTACCAAAACAAACTAAAAAAAAAAATGCACACATCTTCATCTTTGTGGTTCTCTAGAGCTCCCGAGCTGCCAGACAGCACAAGAGCCATCAGCAACAGAAGACACTAAGGGTGTTCTTCAGTCCAGCTGTCAAATGCAAAGCCATCTAATGCAAATCCCAGCTCCACGCTCACACACACACACACACACACACAAACACACACCAGGTCCTCCTGATATTTGTTATGCATGGTGAGGTCTGGCCACAACTACACCCTGGAGGTTCCTTAAACACACATATGAGAGAGTCAACTTTCAATCAATAACAAGTTATTAAAAGGTTTGATGTCAGGTCTGCCAGCCGGCCAAGATTCCGTTCTGGTAATGGGAAGGGTGCGTTACAAAAGACAGGGTTGATTTTAATCAAATTAAGGAATGGAGAGTACGTCATTTCTTCAGCATGGTTCCAAAATGCATTGAAGATGCAAACAGGAGGCAGACATCAATAGTGAAAACATTTTTTTTTTCAAGCAAAGCGGCCCAATTTTTAATAAAAGGCTTTTGATGGCTAAAAGTCAAAGCAAAAGTCAAAAACCTAAAGAAATGAAAACCATCAGCTCTACAGCAGAGCTTCAATGGGTGGCCAAATAAGCTGGCAACATAGCAAACAATACTTTTCTTAATAAGTATTTCTGTCTTGTTTTCCAGTAAAATATGTAAACGTATTAGGTGTTTGGCACACAACAAAAGAGCTGTTAAAAGTTATGTAAAAAGCAAAACCACATACAACTATGACTCACTATGACTTACTATGAATAATAAAGTCTTGCTTCTTGTTTTAAAATATAAATCCTACCAATTTAATGAGGTTCATGTTTTAAAGCAGAAATAATAACAAATAAAAAAAGAGATTTTATTTTAATTAAACAAAATCTAACAAAAATGATCATGCATCACTTTGTAAAAAGACTTTTTATGAAAGCACACAGCTTGAATTGTGAGATCAACAAGGTCACGATTTGCAAATGATATGCAAAACCAGAACAAATCTTTTTGAAAGGATGTGGTCACAGTAAACGAGTAGCTTTTTCATATTAAAAACACTCAAGACTCACATTTAGTGACGACTCCCTCCAGTCGGATGATATTGGGGTGGTCGAACTGGCCCATGATGCTGGCCTCGCTCAGAAAGTCCCGCCTTTGCTTGTCAGTGTATCCTGCTTTGAGGGTTTTTATGGCTACGCAGATCTCGCGCTTTCCAGGCATTTTGAGACGACCGCTGCACACCTCCCCGAATTCTCCTTTAAATGGAAAAAGATTCGTAAATGTCTGTGGTACATAATGACCCATGAGATATCTCTGGAACGGTGGGCTAACATTTCACTGCAACAGTTGTGGTCTAGCTACACTCAGTCTGAGACAGACGGAAAGGAAAACAGCAGGTCTTTTGCTCACCAATGCCGATGACCTTTTCAATCTTGATGCAGGAGGCGTCGATTTCTTTAGCGAATTCACGGACTGCTTGGTTGGGGTCCTCATAGGTGAAGGGGTCCACATAGATCCGAACCCCTGTGGAGAGACGAAGAGAGGTGCCTACATGTTAGGAGGTTGAAAGAAAAGGAGGGGAGAATAGTTGGCAGACAGACAAAATGATGAATATACAACATCTGTTTTCCATTCTCCTCCCTTTCTTGTTGGCTTCTGTCTGTCGTCTACCACATGTAGAACATACAAACTTCTCTTCTTTTAACTTAGATGATACATACATATTTGAGAATGTGCCATTGTGTATATATGTTTACATGCCAGCAGCATTACCTGGATGTAAATGCCTCTCCTCATCAGAATCCTGTTTGGCTTTGCTGTATTTGCTTCTCCTGTTAACAGAGTGATGAGAAAGATTTTAAATCAAATGAAAGAGAAATCACAAATAAGATCTCTTTTTTCATGAGATTTAACAATGTCAAAAACATATGATCGTTTTTGGATAACAAAATGTGCAATTTAAAAGTAAGATGGGTAAAATAACTGTTTTGCATTAATTTTTGCATATTTTTTTCTAACTATTATTAAAACACATTCGAACACAGGGCTTTTCACTTTCAAGGTTAGTGATGAATGTTATATAAAATCATTATATATGTTATATGACACTTATACATAAATCAGATTAAATATTTTTACAAAACATTAAAAAAAGACTAATTGGCATGTGTGAGACACGGTGGGCTGAAACATGAAGGAACATGCTGTTAAAAGTCCTTGAACCAAGTCAAAGTTTTGAATAACCTTTTGACCTTTTCTTTTAAAGCGTGGCTGTAAAAATCTGTAACGCTAATAAAGCTGCACACAGAGAGTACACCAACCAAGTCCACAAGCCTTTCATCTGAAATCATTTAGAGATTGACAGATAAAGAACAAACAGGAATGAGGTAAAGAGAATGACAGGCAAGTAAACACACACACACATCAATTGGCCAAAATGGCAACAAAATCCCATTTGAAACCACTTCACCCCTTCTCCTAAAAACATCTCGCTTCATCTGTCCACAATGACATAAAGGAGTTGGTATGCGCCACCTTCAAAGTTACCATTTCACCCAATCACCTGCTGACCCCTTAGGGCCAACAATTGACCCCTCGGTGTGGATGCAGGAAGCAGAAGAGAAGCAATGGAACGGATAATAACCCCATCCAGGACGCTGCCCTAGCCCATAACTCCCTGCTGGGGATGGAGTCACCTGTCTGTATATATAGAGTGGGGGCTCTGCCGGGAATGCACAACTGCTGTTATTGTTTTTCTAGTGTGTTCTGGTGTTGACAAAGGCCCCCAAGGTTCGGGGCTAGTGAAGGAAGAAAAGGCTAGAGGGAGGGAGAGGGGCATATCCACAGGTAGAACAGGAGGAAAGGGCCAGGCTTTAACGCCTGAGCGCTCTGCAGAAGCTGGAAATAGCTCTGCCTGCAGGGGGCCATGCCTTCGTGGGAGGAGGCCTTGCCATCAGCCCGAACGGTCGGTACACATTTATTTTAGGAACAAGAAGATTATCAGGTGTGCTATCCAAATACCGAAGCGATGAACCCAAGGCTTTGTGCGAGGCTGTAACCCCCCTCCTCGTCTCCACGATCGAGCAGTTTGTGTCCCCTCAAGGTAGAGAAGAGCGGGCCAAAGGTGAGAGCTACTTGGGATGTGCAGTCTTGTCTCCCGTTGAAGGGCTTCACTGAGGAAGTGCTTAATGGCTGCTCGGCCAAAACAAAAGCCCCATTCAGTAGCCTGGATTGTTATTTTCACCCTGAATGAGGCTGATGCTTCTTTTCGGGGACTTTGAGGATGCAGAGATGATTATCTCAGCTGATAATGATACAATGTCAACCACTGTATGAATAGACACTCACCCTGGTCTTGGGAAACTACGACTGGACACAATAGGAGGAGGCCTTATGAAAGGGAAATGTAGCTGATGATAACCGTAGTGGAGTAAGAGCATAGCTGGCTGAGAGTTTGGCAAGAAAAAGTTGTTTGATTAAGGCAAAGCTACCATGACGTTTTGCCCGTGGGAGTATGACAGCCGCTCTGATTGAGTACAGTACACAGACGTACACGTATGCGCACATACGCCATCCTGCCGTGCGTCTCGGCTCTCTCGGGAATGGTACGTGTTCCCTACGGATTTCGACACACACGGCACAGAGACCCGTAGCAGCACAGCGGAGACTAATCAGGCAGAGCTGCCAACGGCCTGTCACAATACCACTAGCTACACCACAGGGAAAAAGACAGCGAGAGAACGGGAAAGAAGAGGAAGAGCCATGAGAACCAGACTGATGGACAGGTAGAGAGGGGGGAAGACAGCAGGAGCACAACAGATAGAAAGACTGATATGGGATGACAGACAGGGTGAGGGAGAGGTGACGGAGATGCCCACAGGGACAAGGGGAAAGACGGAGGAATGATTCTGGATTCAGACAGTATCTGTGAGACGACTGACACCCAGTTGGGCCAGGTGGCTTACCTGCGGCTGATGATGAAGACTCCGATGAAGATGAGCAAGAGAATCACACTGCCGATCACAGACACCAACAGCACGGTGGAGTTAGCGCCATCTCCGATGATAGGAGAGGGAACTGAAAGGAAAAACAACATTAAAGTTAATCTCAAATGCGTAATTCTCATTTAAAGTGTCAGATTAAACTTGTCAGCAATTTTGAATTTGTATAGAAGAGCACATTCTGTTGCTGAAATGACCTAGTATCAAAGCCTCAAAACATTCCACTCATTACAGAAGTGCTTTTAAAAATACCAGCGACTTTGTAGTGAGCAAACAGAGAAACTATCGTAAAGAAAAGAAAAACATACATAAAGGCTATAATTATGTTACTTTAGAGAAATAGTTTCCGGATGAATGGCTGATCCACCCTAAAACTCAACACGAGCCTCTAATTGTGGGAACAAAGACTTGCCATTGTCGGTTCAGCAACACGCACATGGAAACCTACCTGAATTGGTCATGAACTCGAAGGGGGCGCTGAAGTCTCCGTAGCCAGCGGCGGTGCGGGCACGTACATGAAACACGTACGAGGTAAGCGGGCTTAGGCCTTTGATCTCGGCACTTCGGGACGAGGTCTTCATTATGCGATAGCTACGCTCGTTTTGATCCTGATTGGATGAGAGGAACAGGAAATGTTGAACCAACTGTGGAATTGGTCATTAGGATTGTTTTATTTGGAAACAAACCCTGATAAAATAAAACGGAAGAGATTTGTTTAATGTCTGACACAGAAACTACAGCCAGGATTTTGTAGGGAAAACCACAAACTCGTTGTACAAAAACAAGGTTGCCATCTTTGTTTTCGCTCGCTCCCTTGGGTGTAACCTGAATTTGCTTGTTCAAAATTCCCTTGTTTCATCACTAGATCCAAACCACTTAAACAATGTCAAGTTTGAACCAAAACAAGCAAAGGAACTAAGTTTAATTGTTTTTTTTCCCCCCGATGTCCCTTAATGTTTGGGTTGTAATTGTTGGATCGCGAAACAAGAACTTTTGTGTCTTCATCGTGTGTGTGTGTGTCAGTGTGTGTTTGCAATGGAAAACCTCAGAGTGTAAGGGAAAAGAATCTGACCACTGCTGCAATCTGTAATCAGTCAGCCAGAGGAAGACACAGCAGGAGCAGAGAGAGGAGAATGCTGTTATCCTCTCTGTATCCCAACGGCCTGCATGCTTCACCCTAGATCTGTCCATCCACCCCATGCTGCTCTGACCCGCCAGTTCACCACACTCCAGCTGTGAATGTGAGTGAGTCTGTTCTGGCCATGAGCTAAAACGCAGCTCTTTCCTTTTGATGTACCTGACATCATATGGCTCATGTTAAGGACTTAAGTGAAGGCTTCACCTTGATTGCTACATCTTAATCTGCAGTTTCAAAGAACCATCTCTCCCATTTGTCACTAGGCCTAATCCTGACCAATTTTTTTCAATCATCTCTTATCTCATGCTGTCCGGATTCCAACCAGTATGGTCCTTTTGGTGAAGTAGGTTGACCAAGCTGGTTAAGAAGCCTCATGGGGCTGCACACCCATATTCAAAACACAACACATGTTGGTGACGAATCTAGGCTGGTCTTTTTTTACATGGATAATTTCATCAAGGCAAAATTTTGGAAAGCGCTTTCCCATGAATCTTCTCACCTTCTCGTAGTACTTGACCTCGTACTCAAGAATGACTCCGTTAGGTCTCTCAGGCTGTTGCCATGCCAGAGACACAGCGTGTCTGGTGATGTCCTTGGCCTGGATGGTGGTAACTGGAGAGGGAGCTGGAGAAGGAGAAAAACACAAGGAGAGTAAGATTAGTATTTGCTAGAAGAACCTCGACCGCCCATCTTTTTCAAAGAAACATAAACATGTTAGTGCTGTAAAGCAATGAGGAGGTATGATATTGGAGATATTTGTGTTGTCGTACTGAGAAAACCTAAAAAAAACAACTAAACGCTGGAAGCTATACAGGATAGCATCTGAAAAATGCAATGATTACAGCTTCGTAACTCCCAGAAAAATGTCAAATCACCGAAGTGAAGTACCTATTATATCATCCGCTGTGAGGATCACTCAAGTGCTTCTGATTGTTTTCCTTCTCTCATAATTCCACTTTGCTACTACAGAAGGTCCATTGATGTAGCCATCTAGTGAGCACATGCTGCTTATCTGTAATCTTTAGGGTTTTATCAATGACACTCAGTTACCAAAGGGGAAGCCAGACCATGAAACGATTCTGGCTCAATTCCACAGTGCAGATGAAAATTATAATTATAAACAGATCAGTTTTTCGTAGTTATATTATTTAGATTTTTTACACTCCCTCACAAAAATCAAGACTTGCTGCTATGCAGTTCCAAATGTTTTCTAATTGGCTGCACAAGCAACAATTGGTGGTTACTAGGGCAGCTGACATTCTGGTCATGGCTAGAAATGGCAAAAATAATATTACTGATAGAGCCTTAAGCAAGCACCAATTGGTGCTTCAGTGCTATAGGGAAATGTCTGTTCCGAGTCCCAATATACAGGGTTATAAAAGCTAAGAACAGATGGTTAGGAGTGAAGGTCTGTTTGAAGAGTGTACAGACAGGTGCTATTACTATCAGCGTTCACCAAGACAATGATGGTGAGAAGACCCCATTCTTAGGGACCCTACACACAAAATCCCAAAAGCCAGACAAAAAGGCACTTCCTGTCTCACGCTTTCTCAAGAACTCGAAATTAAACACCTTGTAAAAGTTAATAGTCCACTCAGCGCAAACAAACGTGAGTAGCCAACAAATACACATATGCGCAATTTGACCCGACATGCGGTTTAATGTCATAAAAATCCATTCTGACAGACACAGACAAGAAGTAATTACAAATTTCTCTGTGGTGATATAAGGCAGAGCACTTTCACAGACAGGAAGCTGATTACAGACTTGATGACTATGTTCTGTATCAGACTGTGGTGACAAATTCAACACATCAGCCTGTGACCAGATCACATGACAACATCAGCCTGGTATTTAAGGATATCATAATAAGAAAAAGAATACCATGTTTAACAATAATTTTTGAACATAAACCACACACTTACCCGCTTGGTTGGTGGTAACCGTCACAGACATCGCCTGTTCAGGTCCTGGACTCTGCTTGGAGACCCCATTGACTGCCCAGATCTCAAAGGTGTAGTTGGTGTGAGCCTGCAGGTCATTTATGGATACCCGGGTGGTGCGCAAACCCAGCTGCTGAGGTGAAAAATGTATGCCGTTGCCACAGGGCTGACAGCGCTGACCGTCAGAGCTGCACCGTTTGCATATGACGTTATAAGCAAGGTCCTGCCTGCCGCCAGAGGATGCTGGAACAGTCCACTCCAGATTCACAGAGGTCTCATTCACATTGGAAATAAGGTGCTGAGGAGCAGATGGGGGCTCTATGAAAAGACAATTTTGGAAAAAGAAACACAGTTTAGAGACACTATGACAAAATATGCACATGATTTATGTTTCATTTCCGCCACAGTGATGTCTGGAAGTTTTGGAACAAACAAAACAGGATTATGACTGTGGCAGAGATTGATCTCAAAATACACCCTTGGCAAGCGAATCTTCAATGGCAAACAAATACATACACACACACACACAAACATACACACGCTTTTATTGCCACTGCAGGCAGATGATGTTAACGCCTGTGACGGATACAAGTCTGTTTGTGTGCTTGTGTGTATTTGTGTACATTTGCGCTGTTTTTCTCCGTGGTGTTTTCGTAAACCAGGCACTGCTGAATTTAAAGATAATTACATTTATGACAAACCAGCACCACAGGCGACACAGTACTAGCTGCGCAAAAAGGAAATACACTCAACCCGAGAGAGTGAGAGAAAGAGAGAGAGAATGATTACATCTCCATAATTGAGCAACTTGCTGATAGGGATCTCATAAATGCTAATTTGGTCGCCCTCGTTGCCATTTCTGGTATAGAAATGACGTTCTCATCATAAATATGGTTCCCTAAATCAGGAATCCCAGATTGACTTTCTCACAAAGCTTGCCCAGAGGAACATTTTATTGCTAAAAGTTTGCTCTTTTATTGCTCAGGAGACTTAATTGAGTTATTGGTTATGATGTATAAATGTATGAACTTGAATACAGATGTTAGTTTTAAAATTTGTGAGGAGAAATTAACATACTGTAGAAAGAAATGATAGAATTGTTAACGTGAATTTTTTTTATATTATTAAAAAAAAGTATCTGGATTTTATAGAGCCAATATTTTGTGAAAACTCAATGAAAAATGTTTAAAACCAGACTGAAATCTCAAATCTTGACAGTCTGAGACACTGTTGAGATCTCTATTCAGTATTATTATGCTGAAATCTGAGGAGCATTTCAATGTAGAAACTAATTATTTCCTGTGACTGTGCGAGACTTCCGATGCAATAGGTAAATAACTAAAAGAATAACAAAGTTCAGTAAAAATTTAAACTAATTATGCCACAAACTAGTGTGTTTTTGATTATGATAATTAGAATAATAACATACAAGTTTGCATTAACAAAAATCATGACAGACTATTTTTTGCATATTTAGCTGGTATTTTGTTAAAAATTACTCATTTCACTTTATAAAAAGATTGCATTAGAGATTTTTCATTCCTATGGGTGGTCTCATGTATGACACATCCAACATCAAACACAAAGAAGTGAGTGAAGAGGACAAACATTCAAACAGGATGTGTCCCATTATCTCTCCTTGAGGTCTCTCATATGGCAAAAGCCATTTTCAAATATCTCCATATCCTCCAAATCATTTTAACACTTAAAACACATATCTGACCTAGGTCTGGATTAGATTGAATACCTTCTGGCTGAGCTTTAAGTTTAAATGGTCTTTAAATTCGGTTTAACCTGTATTAAGTATGTGGCTGCTGTACCCACCCGGCAGAGTGGGGTGAACCGAGCATGCTCCCATGGTGGCTCGGTTCCACACGCTCCGTGATTGACAGGAGCTGATTAAGTCGACTGGCTTCGCTGCATTTTAATACGATAAGGTGAGAGAAAGAGGCTCAGCTCAGCAAGTGTAATGGGGTCGTTTCTCTCGCGCTTCTTCTCTGTCTGTCTCCCTACTTTCTCGCATTTCACCTCCCTTGCTACCTAGCGCCTTTTTATCTCGTTTTTTTTGTGTGCGCCTTCAGCGAATTGGCTGTTGAGTATGTGACGGGTGCTTCTGGGTGAACGACAGACGGCGATATGAAAGAGAGCTCCAATTAAAGAGGAGATAGAAACGAGAAAGACAATCCGATACGTAAAATGCACGTCCGGTCGCCCGATAGGTGCATCAGAGGCATTTTCCCCCCTCCTGCTGCCCCTGATTATTCAGATCTGGAAAATCTATTAAATCTGACACCGTGAACACATCTGGTCTGGGTGACTCTCTGCCCTTTTCCCAGAGATCTTTAATAAATTTATCACGTAATTCTTTTTTGAAAACACCAGCTTGAGTGTGTGTGTGTGTGTGCGCGCAAAAACCTGAGTGATTTGTATGTGAGTAAGAGCGTGTCATGAATGACTTGACGTGTGTGCTCGCTTTTTACGATTAACCCTGTCGTCTTGGCTCAAAGCTATGGCGCGACGACTGCTAGCGCTTCAATGCAGGTCTCTATTTAACAAGCAGAACACTGTTATCAAGTCTATGACTCACCTCAGGGTCTGTCACACATGTCTATCTTTACGCATCATGACAGAGCTCCTCCCAACTTACTGCTACACACAGATTTTCGGTCAGTCACCAAAGTTTTAATTAGTCAACATAAGAATAAAAGGCACAAAATAACATCCTCTAGAATTAAATGTCAAATAATTTGGCACTTTTTTGTTTTTAACTTTAGCCATTTAGGAAAACAGCTCCACTGATGTGTGAAGTGAACAGCTGCAGTCTGATACAAGTCCAGGCGGTGCTCCTGAGTGATATGTGCTTCCTCAGTTCAAAATCCCTGACCTGGTCTAATGATTACTCATGTCCAGGGTGGCTTGTTTATGTCTCTGTTTTTAGTCTCACATAACCAACTTTTGACTACAAGCATAATCTGGTGCACATTACAGCTTATTCTGGCCAAGAACAGCATACTTAGGAAGAGACCATCTTGTGTTTAAGGTTTGAAAGGAATCAATACTTTTATTCAAGAAGAATGCTTTAAGTGACATGTATTAGGTTACCAAACGTTTTATTTTAAATAAACGCTGTTCTATCATGTTTTCCACAAATACATTTTGAAGCACAACTCTTTTCAATATTGATAAGATATATTTTATGAACACCAAATCTTCATATTACACTGATCTCTGAAGACTGGAGTAAATACATTTGAAATATATTAAAATAAAACACTCAGAACTTAAAAAATACTACTACTTTTTACTGCATTTTTTAAATCAAATAAATACAGCCTTAATGAACACAAGAGACTTCTTTTAGAAATATATATTATATAAAAAAAATCATATTAAGCCCAAACTTAATCATAGTATAATTTGGACGACAAAGTTGGTCTCAAAGCTGTACACATTCTCCAAAAACCAGTCAGTGTGAACCCAGGCAAAGTGTGTGAAGTTTAAATACACTTACGTGTGCATGGCATAGAAGCAGGGTCTGTCTCAGACCTGAAGAAGCCTTTGTCACAGGCACAGGAAGTGGATCCCTCCCTAATGGAGTAACTGTGAAGGGGACACTTAGAACAGCTGTCGTCTGTAGCCAGCGCTCTGTAGTAACCGATCTTACAGGCTGCGAAGAGAAAGAAAGTGAGAGAAAATTGAGCCGTTAATGATCATGAACTATTTAACATATACTACTACAGTAGCTCATCGTTTTGAGATAGAACTCTTAGTCTTTCACCTCCAGCTATCATAGCGACACTCAGTGTGTGAATGTTTATGTCAGGCCCGTGAAACACTCTGTAAGGGAGTGGTGTGGAATGTCTGAATGACACACAGCAGTGCACGGCTTTATGACACGCTAATGAAGAGAGGAAGTGATACTAAAGGAATGCACTGTCATTAATCTCAACACCCAAGCCAAGCCCTTTCTCAGCATTTGTTCTCTAGCTCTGTTTTTTTTCTTTCACTCTCTTTTCAAGTTTGTCTGCTTTCTTTTATTTCTCGCCCATGTTTGTCCTCCCTCCAGCTTTATTATTTTATTTTCCTTTGTTTGTTTGTCTTTCCACTTCCTTCTTTTTTCTGTTGCTCCTTCTAATATGCCACACACATACAAACACACAGCATAATTTCCTATTTACGGTGACAGAGACAAAGGAATGCTTTGAGGTCTTTTATTGACTTTTTCTCTACAAAGCCATCGATACCCACACAAGTACAGATAGCATTTGAACATGAATAAAGCCGCTACTTATGACATTTATCTAAGAGTTTATTGATCTGTAGATAGTTTACAGATGTGTTTCCCTAAAAGGTCCTATCAATATAAACGCTCCATGAGGAATATCACAAATCATAATAAAGCTCTTAGCGATAATCATACATGCTCTTAGCAAGGCATTATGGGAAAGAAACACAAGGCTTTTATATGACAAATAGGACAAACAATCTTTCGTGTGTCGAGAGGACAGCCCTTAAAGGGCGGTCACACTGGGCTTTGTGTGCCATTCACTTACATTCATATGAATGTGAACAAATGTGAAGAATATTTGTTTTTCACTGCCTACAAAAGTTTGGGTTTGGTGGACTCTGACCTGCAAGTTCGCAAAGCAAAAGGACATTAGATTAACAGAAGATTCAAATGTCACAGACTTGCCTCTCGGATGACAATCAAACATGGGGAAAAACTCTCATTTTAGTGGTTTTGCATTCATAATAGTATGCACAAAAGGAAACTTCAATTAAAAAGACACCATTGCAATGTTGTAAAAAAATTAATAAATGCATAAAATAAATCATTTGAAATACTGTACAGTAAGTTTAGGCATCAAAACATAGAATATGAAATACAAATATGATGGGATGCTAAACTATGACATTTAACAGTATTATTAAATTACGATTTTTTTATTAGCATTAACCACTAGATCATAAAAAAAGTACCATTACCAAATAAATAAATAAATACAATAAAGTAAAATTGTTTTCTCTGAATGCCCTTTAACACTGCTACTAATCAGTCATGAAGCCACAGTGAAAATATAATCTAATCCAAAATATACTCTAGATGCAAATTAATCGTGCAATACGTTCTAACTATTTGTAATGTTTTTGCTTCACACAGCATTTTCACTTCACAAAAAGACAGAAAAATTATCTCTATAAAACATATTCTCCACAAAAAGTAACCAAGTAACACAATTAGTTACATTTTCAATGATGTAACAAAATATCATAATGGATTACTTTGAAAAACTAATTTTCTACAACATTGGTACTTCAAACAATTGTCCCTCATCACACCCTGCCACATTCTCTCTTATTTTCTCTCATTGCTGGTCAATTCTTTTAATCTCACAAGTGTCAGGAACCCTGGGGCCGATTAGCGTTTGCCCTCGGGAATCACCTCCTTCCACTTTCCTCCTTTTTTCCATTTCATCTCTCCCTCCATCACATTCTGCCCAGGGGCCAATCACTCGCAATCAGCCGCAATAGCACACTTGATCAGAGGAGAGAGTTAACGTACATCTTCTGAGAGGAGATTAACACAGTTTTGTCATCTTCTAAACAAGAACCATAAAAAAAAAAAAAAACTGTAGGGGGTGAGGGATGGAAAGATAAAAAGAGCTCAGGGAGAAGAGATGCAGTGCAGGGTCACGACCTCCACTGGACGATGTGCTTTGTTGCCATGCGTTGGAGGGAAATGATGGGAATTAGAGCTGGAGGTTTCATCTGATCAGCTTTGGTTCATCTTAACGCCGGCTGGAGGACAGAGTTAATTGAAGAGGATTCTTGGGAAGCTTAAAATCACAGTTGGAATCTAGAGGTGTGTTCTAGAGATCAAGAGTGCAGGAGTTTTGGTCTTGTTTATAACCAAACGCACTCGTTGACTTGGAGCACTTTTCTCAAGCACTTAGGATATCTAACACCCTCCACCTGCTTAAGAGCCCGAGTGTTTTCTCAGTCCCAGACCCTTATGGAAGACAACCAGCTGTCCCCTCCCTTCCTAAGTCCTCCATCCTAGGTCCCTCATGAGACCCCTAACAGCTCCTGGTTTCAATTCCACACACAGCTCTCATCCCTCCCACAGATCTGACCTTTCCACTCTCTCTCCATGAAGCCTATGACCACTGGGCTGGACAATAGCAGGACAATCACGGTTTCATTGTCCACTCTGGTGGACGATTGAAGAGATGAGCTTACTGCCTGTGACATAATAGGGTCGTAATTACCAGCCCATGCCCCAATATTCAGGGTCAGCGATCTTGTCCTACCGTTCATCGTGAGGACAATGTCTATCTCAATGAAGACACCATCTCAGACTGAGCTCTGAATGCTTTCTTTGGGCTTTAGACCTTAAAACAGTCACCTGTTGTCCTGCATAGAAAGACAAAATGCAGGGTGGAGTTGAGGACAAAAGCGGATCGGGGCATTGTGTTGGGAAGAGAATGAATTATGGAATTCTACAAGGTATGTGTGGCGGTTTATGAGCATTGAAAGATGTTCCAGGCTGGACAAAAGGAACTTCAATTAGATGCATGTAATCTGAGGACGTTCGGTTAGACACGTAAAGAGGTCTAATGATACTTGCGTCAACATCGGTGGTTTCTATTCAAATGACTGCAAATAAATAAATATCAGACAAAGAAGTAAAACTGCAGGAAAAATAAATAGAAATGTGAGGAGAAGTGGAAAGAAAAGAACGAGGCAATGGGGGACAGGAAAATGAGAGGGAATGAAGCTTCAGCACTGGGTGGTCTTCAGAGTGTGTGTGTCCTCTTGGAAATTTAACACTGACTTAACTCTGCCAGGTTATATTTCTCTCCTCACACACACAAGTGAGATGCTTTCCATCTATATCTCTCTCGGTTTCTGTTCATTTTTCTCCATCACATCCTTGCTGTTATTAATTAATGCAACAAAAAAAAAATAAATAAATAAAACTTTATGAATACATTTCCAAAAATTGGGCAACTATTCAGTAAACATGTTGGTACATTACATTTTTTGATTATATCCAGCATTTTTTATTAAAATATTTTCTTAAAATCCAGCTAGTGCTGCTCATAAACAATTTCAGAAATTAGAAAATGTGAAAATGATTAGAATTTGAGTATATTGGACAATCTGGCTGCCTCTCCGAAGAAGAAGTAAAAAGAAAAAATCTCTTTTGAGCAGACACACACGCACGCATCCACCCACACACACACGCACACACAGACTCACTTGCCTAAGGCAGTGAAAGTGAAGTCAAGACCTGTGGGTTTGCGTGAGCTAATGGCTAACATATTTATGACACTTTTATGATGTTAGCTTATCTCTGAAGCCGCTGCTCAGGAGGATCAACAGCGGCTAATCCACCTCAACACACACACACACACACATACTCACTCACTCACATTCACATTATTTCGCAAGTTACCAGGTTCAGGTGTCAAAATATCAGGTACTTTTCATGACATGTATGTAGTTTATAGCCTTTTATGCAGTTCTTTGCAATTCACAGGCTTATTATTTCACTCTTAACTAGTGTTACACACAGCACACACACATATATAAACAAAAACTTTTATGTTGGATGCCATTAATTGCGACTGGTTTGACAGCACTACTCTTAACAGAATACAGACTGTTAATTATTTAATATGATCTACATTCTATAGAATGTATTTTTATTTACATATTCATATTTCAACAACTGTCCTTCTCATATGCTGTGTATATACATTACTTCCACAAAATTCCCCAAGTCTTTGCAAACACTGCTTTCACTCTTATCTGATGCTATGCCTGAATGAGCTGAAAGGAAGTACAGCATAAAACGGAACAAGAAAAAGAAAGACGATTATCATCTCTGCCCTCCAGCATGAACACACCGATTCCCTCATTGATCGGTTCCCGCCTTCTTCTGCTTATTAATTACATCTGCAGTGACTGATATACTTGATCCACTCGCTGCATGCAAACATTCCTCATAGCCGCAGCGTGAGTGTGTGAGATGATGCCATGATTGATGTGGCTCTAACCCCTGAGAAGCTCGTTTGTCAGCGAGGGGCCAAGCTGCGTCAAAGCTTACTGGCTTTAATCTCCATATATTCGCCTAGGTTTTATTTATCGCTCTTCTGTCTGTCTCTGCTTCGACGTACCCTTCCCTTGCCCTCTCTCGCTCTCTGATCCCCACAAACCTGTCAAAAGTTTCCTCTAACTTTTCTAAAGGCAGTCCCAAGGTCTTACCGAAGTAAGGTATGGAGGTACAGCTAGAGGCGTAACGTACACAAAGGACGTGTGTTAACCTTTAAGTGCGAGAGCTCCGCTCTGAGGTAAATTATTACGTGGCCATCTGCTGTACAGAAGTGTGTGTGTGTCTCTGGGTTTTATATAGAGAGCTGTGTAAAGCTTTGAAGGAAAGGCAGAAGGGGGCAAAGCACCACAGACAACAACTCCAGGGTAGGTCTTTCTGAATCATATCAAGATCCCAGCCAGTGGTTCGGATCTGATAGACAGGAACTCCACCTACACACACTCACGGCATTTCAGGAAGTTCTTTTATGAAGGGTTGGCTCAGGCAGGTGAGAGGAAAACACTCTTTTCTGCGCTCAGTCCACAGTGGGGGTAGGGGCAGTGCAGCAGCAGGGATGTAGAGGTGAAGTCTCTCTGAAATGCAGCTCATTGTCTTGTCTACTGTCCTTTGAGGAGAACGGGCAGCTGAGAGAGGCAGGGGGCCAAACGTCTCACATTCCTAACAATTCCTGCATAGCAAACAAGGAGGAGCTGCCTTGCGATGTGTGTGTATGCGAAGGCTAGATTCATCTGACAGATGCAAATTCAGTCATTACTCATCCTCATGTCGCTAGGATTAGAGATCTACGAACGTTATGTAGTAAAATGACGCATAGACCACAATTTAAGCAATTAAGCAATTGAGGAATTTTCTTCAGACAATGCTACCATATCAGACATCCTCAAAAGGCTATGAATATAGTCAGAAACCCAATAAAAAAAATACTATGGTGGAGCTATTTTACAACAATGCTATCAGATGGTAATACTATAGTACTTTTAAAAAATGCTATTGTACTGATATGGAATTTACATGATAATTTGTGGCATTTTTTTAGAGCATAGCATATCAAGATACTTCCAAAAATATGGTGCTACTAAGGTAAAACCTCAAAAACTATAGCAGTATCATTTTACATCCCAGGTCCAAAAATTGTTTTCTCCTCACTTCTCCTTGACTTTATTCAGGTTTCTCTCACTCTCACTTTTTCAAGCTTTTTCATCACTTTCACTTTTTTCTGTTTGTGTCTTTTTCCACTACTCACTCGTGGTCATAATTGCTTCGCTTCGGAGGGCGCTGAATCATTGTCCCCTCATTGCAAAGCCAACATTTTTCCCCTCACTGCAAATGCTCTGGCCTGCAATTGCTTTTCTGGCACTCCATAAACCACCCCCTTCAGCCCTGTCTGTTTCTTTCAACACATCTCACAGGCAGGATTACTCTTACAATCATTAGCAAATAGCACTCGCTTCAAGCAGACTTGGCAATGGGCTCTCTCTGGACCGTTATATTAAATTCTGCAGAAGGGGTCGGGGCAGTGCATTCGGCGTGAACCCTGGCTAAGTGGTGCTCTCTTGAAGAGCTGATGCTGCCGAGAACAGGTTGTGTCCCGTCCACTTGTTTTGTTCAGCGGCCAGACTGCAGAGACTGTAAAGGGCTACTCTCAACTGGGTCTCAGCCAGTAACGGCGGGACATGCTTTGAGAGCTCATGGTGAAGACAAAAAGAAATTCTCCAAGACAAACCTCCTTAAGAAATGTACGCTTTAAAACAGATACTACGGTTTAATTGTGGTGCTCATGTGGAAAACTCCTGATCAAATTCAACTGTCTCGTCCTGAACACTTCCTCTACTAAAAATCTGAATTTGGTGAGTTCTAGCCTAAGTTTTCCCAACAGCACCTACGCTAAATTTAGTGAGCATGAACAAATGAAGTGAAGGTCTGTACGGTGCTGGTTGATGCCAGAAAGGGTCGTGGCCTCTGGGTAGAGACATAGCAGTAGAAAGAGAGAGATAGAAAATGAGAGGGAAAAAGAGAGATAGAAAAAGGCCCTTATTGATTCTAGGAGCTTTTGACATGCTAATGTTCTCGCTGTCGGCTTCAGTTCCCCACCTCCTCTTAGCCAAGGGCCTTCAAAGGGAGGCTGCCACACAAAGACAGGGAGAATGCACTGTGCTGCCCGTTGAATGGCCGCTCTTGCTTAGCGAGCAATCTGTGCCTTAAAAAAAACTACCAAGAACAGCTCATGACATGGAGAACATTGCAGTGGAGAAACAGGCAGACTCTTTAAATCTCAAACGGAATGGATAAAATCTAACTGTTTGATTACATGCATCAAATCAGAGCCAAAGAAAGCAGTCACAACTTACAGTGAAAATAAGCAACATAAAGACTAGATTTTTTTCCCTCCTCAAGTGAGCCAAAATTCGACACAGCGCAAGAATTCCTCAGACATACTGAATGCACAAGCGAAGGGTTATGGGTTGTGGTTACTGTGAGTGTGCGGCCACAAGCTCGTGCCTCCGAGCAGAGGTGTGTGCGGATGAGGTGGTGAGCGAGCAGAAAACGTTTCTGGGTTCTCGGATTAATGTCCAGGAGAGGATATTAAAGGGTAAATGTGTCAACACCACAGCAACAATGAGTGAATTACACTTCGCAACAGTCTCTTTTTCAAGTTCCTGCCTTGTTTTCAGTCACGTGTGTTAGTTTTTAGAGGTTGAGGAGTTCAAATATAGATGAGAGAAATGCATGTGTGGTTAGATTGGGAAAGTCTGTGTGTACACACATAAATGTACTGGGAGTCTGTTAAGAGTAACATACTCAGCTTATTTAAGTAAGCCACATGTGTTAGAGGAGGCCCACAACATTGTAATCCTGTTAAAGGTCGTTCACACGCCAAGAGGAGTGTGTGCGTGCTAATTATAAAATGCATGAGTTTGGTTCCTTCCTAGCTGATCGGTTTAAACATTGTGTTTTATTAATCTTCTTTTGTAGTGGGTGTTTAATGTTGTATGATGTATAAATGGAAGGTCACTTTATATGCATGAAACAAGAACTTCTCAGATTACAGTCTTCTTTCTAGTGAACACTTGGAAAAATACACAGTTTTCATCTCGTATCACCTGCTCAGAACATGACAGGACATTGGTATTATTACTGTGCAATGTTGAGGAAGCCATTTGAAACTTTATCTTGCCAAGGTGCAAGTTACTCATGATTTAAAAGAGGTAAAATTACAGTCAAGCTACCCTTAAAAAGAGAAAGAGAGTGAAAAGAAGTTTGCTACGCAACAAGCAATGAAAGATAATCCCATTTAGATTATTTAAAAAGGAAATTATTACACCTATAAATATTCAGAAATAAATAAATTAAGCTTAAAAAATACTTTGTGCATTATTTTGATACAAAACAGAAGGAAACTGCCACAATGTGATTTTTGTTAGCGTGTTTGAAAATTGCTTCAGTTTTTGATTCAATGTGACAGCAGTACAACACGTTGTCAAGATAAACTGCTACTTGTTGAAAAAGTTAATGAAAATTAATGAAAATTAAAAGCTGCAATGTTTTGAAATCCTTTGAGCTACTGTTAAGCTAAAAATGTAGCTAAGCTTTTTCTCCTCTAGGATACTGAATTACTGTGATTTCACAGTTACAGCTTAGTGAGCAAAACTTCTAAGCAACAACATGTAGCTACATTTCAGTGCTTCTATTTAAGGCTTCCATTCCTATGTTTCGAAATTCCTTGGTGAGATTATCTTCTACCGAAGTGCTTCAGCAAATGCTCTTCATCTTTCCCTCCTGCGTCCCCGTGTCTTTGCCTCAGCGCTAACAAAGACATAAAGTCAAAACTAATTGCGTTCAGTAACAAACCAAGTGGCTTTTTCCACAGCAGCTGGTCTGAGAGAAACTCTAACGAAAACCCCAGGAATGAAATAAACCCTCAACTCTAATAGCCAGCATTAGATTCAGCCATGCTTCAACCCCTCCAAATAATTACCAGTATTAATGTGCATTGTGAAGTCGCCGCTCTGACCCCTCCGGGCTAATCACTAGTGTTGCCTTGCATTGTGGAAACAGGTCTGCCGACCCCCAAAATAATCCCATTACTAAGTCTGTCCTTTCTCTAGCTCCCGTTCTCGTAGACACACTCAGCTAATTGACATCTGTTAACTGACGTCCTATCTAGAAGTGCCGAGAGAGAGTTTTGCGAAGAGCACTTCAGTCAGGAATCCCTGAGTATGCTGCAGAGTATGCATGTTTGTGCAATGGAGAGTTCAAAAAGTGCTTTTGTGCGCATCTATGAATAACATTTCTTTCATTCACGTTTGCATATTTACCATATAACTGAAGTCACTTCAGTTCTTGTCATTCACAGTGCGGAGAAAAGGTTTGTCTTTTACTTCGAGTTGCTTGCAAGAAGATTAATTTGTGACATCAATCATCATGAATCAAACCATTCATATTAGGCCTTCATAAACACTTCATTAGTAGAAAAGAACAACTGCATTCATGGGCTCCATCTGGTGCATTTGTACAGAGAAAATTTTGGCAGCGTCCTAATCAAACCCGAAGACAAAGACGCACAGCAGCCGCACTGACTGTAAAGTTAACCGTGGCCCTCTCGCATAAAACAGGTCAGCAGCTTCAACGACTCTTTCAGAAGAAAATGATGGCTTGGGCCTTCCTGCCTCCGACACAGGCTCAGGTTGACCTATGACCCTTTCTGGGTAGAAGCCAACTTAAGGGCTTCATGTATGGAGCGGGAAAAGAAAGGAGCCAGGCACTAACTGATGGGGAGGATTGCATAAAGTAGCTGGGTTGGGCGCTCATGTCCGCTGTTGATGGACATCTTGTCAAATGAACACAAACCCTTTGGCATGAAGCATGTGTGGAGAGCAGTGTCTAAATGGATGCTGAGTTAATCAGGGAGAATGGGAGGACAGACCCTCGAGCAGTGAGTCAATAAGGCTCATGCACTCGAAAAGATATTTACCCTGGCATGCGAACGCTGAGATAGCGCTGTCCACACCACTGTACCGGTGATGTTAAAGGAGATCTGTGCTCAGCTCAGCTCATCTGATCTAACGGATCCAGACCGCCGGTAATGAATGTGCACCAGACGGCGTAATTAAAATATAATTAAACACCAGAGAGATGAGACTAGCGCTATCAGAATTTCTCAAAAGGGAATGGGGGCTAGTTCGCATTAGCAAAAAATGCTTAGTGTGTAGTTTCACCAGATTTTCTTGGGAAATGCTGTGAATTTATCAAGGCCACTGGATAGTTTCTACTTAATTTGGTTTTTTTTCAGACATTTTGCCTTGATGGTTGTTATTTTCCATGGTACTGACCAATTTGAACAAAGTGGAGACAGCCAAGTTTTTGGAAAGCAAAAACAACAGCATATGAACACACAGTTTGGCTAGTTCCCATTAAAGTGTAGTTTCAGCACTCTGTGAATTTATCAATGACAAAATATTGAGATTAAGCCAAAAAATCAGGAATTGTTACCTCACAAAAATGTACGTTATTGAATATTAAGGAATTTTGACACCACTTGAAGTGGACATTTCTAAGGACAGGTTCCTAGAAACTACATCTGGTCACCCTAAATTACAAGGTACTTCTATAGCGTATAATGGTATCATCATAATTTTTTTCCTCATCTCAGTCCTAAAATAACGTTAGTATGGGTGCTAATCTGCATTAGCAAAACAGTAACAACAATCTCTGCTGAAATGTTGTGAATTTATCTGTTACGATAAAATATCAAAATTAAGCTTAAAATATAAGAATAAAGAAATTACGTTTCAAAGGTACAGCTTGCATCAGAAGACAAAACCGTGGTACTTTGCTGTGATGTCAATAACCTTTGAATAAACGCTAAAAAGGGTCTCATATTTGACCTTAACTTTATTAGCATGTATGCTAACAGTCTGTTAAAGAGGGACAGTCACCTCTATCTCTCACCCTTCCCACCAGTTCTGTCCTTCAGGCCATTTTCCGCCCCTGGTGCATCCATCACAACATGACAACTGAAGGGCTGCGAGCTGTCAGGGGAGCTTCCGTATGGGAGCACCGGATGATGATAGACAGGAAGAGGTCAAGGAGAACAACACACACATGAGCAAGCAATTGCACACATACAGACAGCAAGAGAGCGATGCAGATAGACCAGAGCGTCTGAACTCTGCATGCGAAACGCGAACGTCAGACTCCGACAATTCAAAAGATTTGGATTAAATCACGCGAATCATATTATCCAAATGATTTCAAACGTATACAGCACGCTGCCATGATCACAGAGAGAAGAGGATGGACCCAACCTTCACTCGCTCTTGCTAAAAGGACGAGCCGCCCATTGTCTTCGAGAGACAAGTTTGCTGGCTTTGCATTTCACGGACGAAATATGCAAATAACGTATTTGTTTGATATCAAAGGGCACCTCTCTCCATCTCTCTCTCTATCTCTCTTTCCCGGGACAGCTGACAGTCCATTCAGGGGACGATGGAGGGGCTCATAGGGGAGAACTGAGGAGGATCGTGACAGGAATCAACATATGTGCTTGCCATCAAAAGGAAAAAGGAAGTTATGAATATTCATAGGTAGAAGCATTTTGGCAGGCGGCGACTATTGTTTAACAAAGAAAAGAGCAAAAACGGCTCACAGCTGAGGATGATGAGTCTCATACACCTGCTCATAATTATGACAGCAATGAGATACACATGCAAGCTTTTTTTTCTTATTAGGCACACAAACAACCGCATACAGGTGCTAAGGTGCAAAGTTTACACCGGGAAAAAAGCTGTACCTCAACAATAACACACGAGAGCCAGATCAATAGCTCTCCTCAAGTACACCAATTTGCTTAATGTGTGATTAAAGCTAAAATGTACTTTTGCTCGGTAAAGTCGATGCAAACGCCGTTCTCTTGAGAGTCTATCTCAGTGTACATACATAAATAATGTCTTGTCAAGCATCGTTTTTCCTTCTAGTTACACAAGCCGCTGTCTGTTCTGATTCAAAGAGCAGTGTTTCATATTATCACACCTTCCCATCATGCTCTAGTTTTCAAACCCTTTATCCTTTCTAATTACTTAAATATGCGTGAGCTGTTTTACATTAGCACCCATTAAAAAATAATACGGTAGCACCATGGTTGAATGATGTACTGTATCAGATGGTAATTTGATATACATTATCGCATTTGTATTGCATGGTACATCAAAAACACCATGGTATCACTTACAAAAAAGTATCATCATAGTGCCATAACTTATTATACAAGCCAATTTATATTTACCAATTTTACCACTTGTTACTGTGGTGCAGTAGCTTTGACATATACTATGGTGCAGACATTTATTTACTGTGATGATACTACTATGGTACATGTAAAATACCATGCAATTATTACAAAATTACCATGGTGGTACCATGTTTTTATGACATTTTGACATGTCTATCTATCTATCTATCATAAGGATATGTTTTGTGCAGTAATACAATAGTACTTTTTTTAGGGTGTATTAGTCCAAAGAGCTAAAATCTCACTTGAGTTTGGTTGGATTTTTCTCCTGTTTCACTAAACTACGTCTACAGTGTAGTGAAACACTGAGAGTGGGCTGTCATTCTCCATTGCAGCCTAGCACCTCAGCGGGATTTTACACGTCTCCAGCTCGCCGGACGCCCACTAACAAGCGGAGATTTCCTCTCTGTCCTCACCTCCCACTCAACACAGCAGATGAGCAGTGAGAAAACAACAAACTCTTATAAAGAAGAAAAGACACCAAATCCTCTGGCCAAGTCTCCGCTCCATTCACCAACCGAACGGCGGCTGTTTTGTGGCCTTCTCTCGCTCTTCTGTTCTTGGATCTGTCCGTCTAGGCTGCAGCTGTCAAAATTTTGACGTCTTAATAAATCTCGGCCATGACCCCCGTCTCTCGAGGAGGAGAGGAGGATAAAGCCAGGGGTCACCCCTGACCCTGTCTAGTGTTCCTCCCCTCTCGCCCCCATCCCCGATCACGACATCCCAACAATTGGGGAGAGGTTCCCATTGAGGCCTTCTGGGGTATGGGGGCTTGTATCCCTTATCTTCAATGGGCTTTTTTCACAAGGTCCCCGGGACGCCCCATTGAGAAATGTCTTGCCCTCTCCTACACCCTCACATTGAAGGTGAACCTCTGCATCCCTCCCCTGGCCTGGGCTGCACACACAGACTTATTAAACTGACAGTGACTTGCATCTGCATGCTGGGAGAGAAAGCCACCTTTTGAACTCGCTTCAATGAGGAAACAACTGCCTGTTGCCTTGCTGAAGACAGCAAGTGATGGCTTAATCAGCAATTGATGACAGTTCTCAAGCTTCAATAAGTATATAAAGAAGATGGTCTAAGGATTTATTATAAAAGAGTCTAGGATGAGAGTCCTAGTCTTGGATGTTTACTGAAACCTGGAATTTGGCCACAAAATACTTGAACGTGAAATATAAAATATGAATTGAAATTATTTTTCATATTGGTACCAATAATATAATATTGGTATTATAATATATATATTTTTTTGCTGGCCAGTATTTTTAGCAATACATTTTTTATTACATTCTAAACAGACACGCAAGATAAAAATGTAAAACTGGCCTTAAAGAGCAACGAGTGATGGTTTTGTTCAACTAACCTGAAACCCTTAGCCAGAAGGATATCCTTATATTTCAGTCCTGCGCCAACAAGTACGCAAAAATTAAACAAATTATCCTCTACATACCAGCTTTTGGGACTTAAAGGTTTTTTGTATAATTGATGTGTGAGAAGGAAAATGAAACCTGAAAACCCTTGCCGATGCCAAACAACAGAAATATTAAAAAAACGCCCTCTTCCAAATATCTCAGAGTAATGAAATCATCATTGCAAGCCCTGAAGTGATTTAAGTAAAACGTTCCACCAAATGTCTGTGTGGAAACGCCGTTCTGCTCCTTGTAAATTACAGGCTCTTTCCTTCATTTCAACATATCTGAACGGCAAAACAGAGCAGAGGGAGAGAGAAGGAAAGCTAAGGAGCGAGTGGGGAACCCGGCTGCTGCCAGCAAGCTCTGCTAATAAAAGAGTGGCCAAGAAAAACGGCCAGATCTTTGAGAATGGCCTTTCCCAGTGTACCCCCTTCAACCACCCACACAAGCACATCCACTGAGAAAGATCGCCCACGGTGAATGCAGACTGCCCCCCTTGAGCCCGCAGGAGCCCTAAATTACAGCCCGTATTTGTCATGCAATTAGCCCGCTGAGATAGCGCTCATAAATAAAGGCTGTTAGACTGGCCAGTCGGCCGTTTATCACCCTGCTCAAGCGATGACCCTCTTCTGGACCAGACAGAAAAGAAAGGGCATGCTCAAACTGTCTACATGTCCTCTGGATCTTCCTTTTTGCCTGCATTGACCTCAGCATTACCCCAAACAGTATATCACCGCTTTTTCCATGCCGTATGGCCTGACTATGGACACTGGGAATCAAAGCCGGCATGGAGAAAGAAAAACGGCCCTGTGGTGACAGAAACAATCTATCTGATCCTCTCCTTTTCTTCCTTTATCTCTCCTGCTTTTGCAGTGTTTTGCCAATCACGTCTATTCCCTTTAATGTGAATTGAAAACCATTGCACATGCTCTTGAGAGATAGCAAAGGAGAACGAGAGCGAAAAAAAGTAAGAGAGCCTTGGCCCATGATCTAATTAAGCGGATTCTGCTCATAAACCACACGGCTGTTGCTCCAACAAAATAATTAGCGCCAACGTTTCACATGCACAAATCCACAGGGAGGTGTTTTGATATCAAACAGGGCGATTCATAATCATAACCAGACCTCTCGAATAGCAACACTGGCTTAATCCACAGTGCTCCGCAGAGTACCCAGCTGTCTACATCTGAGTAAACTCTCACATCCCTGAGGGGGAAGAAGTTCATCCGGGTCAGCTTCTCTTATAATGATCTCATCTTAAATTATAGAATTTATCACTGATGGGCAATCAGGGTGGTTTTCTTTAACCTTCCATGTGGGAGGTGCGTAAATCTCGACTGGTGAAACGCTCTGTTGGACAAAAAATGGAGCGAAGGAGTTATCTGAGCCCTTACCTTGGCATGTTCCTCCATGTTCCTCATAGCCAGGGTTACACAAACAGTTTCCAATAGGCACCAGCCATTCTCCATCTGCTCCGCAGTACATTTTAGGGACCTCGCGTTCCTCCGAATTGTCCACACAAGATCCCCGTACCTCCACTAGCGATGAGGTGTCCGCCCCAGTAGTGGTGTCTGGAAACTGGGCCAGGTTGCGTACGGTGAGGGGGCATTTCTTATAGAAGATCCGCACGGATACCAGAGCGATGCAGGCTCCCACATCCTGGAACGCCAGGTAGAAGCCCTTCCGTGTCAAAATTCCTACATCCCGCACTTCCGTGTTCAGCTTCATGATGCGATCTCCTATGTCCACCTGTGTGAAGCTCTCGTCGGCCGCGATGGTGTCGATTTTGGTGAACTGATTCTCTCGAATGTACCGCTCTTTATCATTGTTGGACTCGTAGTAGTAGAGGTTAAAGGTCTCCTTGCAGGTTCCCATGACTCCTGGCAAGCTGTTGCAGTCACGCAAAGTGAATTTGATCTCGATGTAGACGCGCTGAGCTCCGCCACGGGGGATCCAGTCTGTACGGAGCCAGTTGTTCTGGTTGGGTTCCATTACGTTGCATACCTGGTAAGTCCTGATTGGCGTATTCTTCTCATCCATGATGCTCACTTCTTCCCACTGTGAGAGAGATGGGGGGAAAGACAGAGAGGTAAGTAGGCCTATAGAAATTCTACTGGGGAGACTATTGTCACAGCAGGTGCACACAATTCCAGTCCCGGTGCTGGAGATGTTCCACAGACCAACAGCTGCAATGATGCAATGATTTCATTGATTACGATATGATAATGAGAATTTAATCACACATCTGCCAGATTCTGTGCACTTATGTACATGTGCTGCTCCAAAAATTAAAGAGACAGTTCACCCAAAAAGATAAAGCCTGTCATGTTGTAGCAAACCCTTATGATTGCCTTTCTTCTGCAGAACACAAAACAGATATTTTAAAGAAAATTCCAGTTTGGTGTTTGACAGAAAAATAAAAGCCATACAGGTTTAGAAAGGACATGAGGGTGAGGAAATTATGATAGATTTTTAATTTTTGTTTGAACAATCTCTTTGGAAAAGCATAATAAACTCTTTGGCCATTAAATTATCATTGTTATTGGCATAATATGTTTCTTCAAAGCGCTATTAAGATTGATTTCTGCAAATCAGAATAGCAAGAAATATTTAAGCATTCTAAATGTTTCAAAATCAGCCATTTTGGGAGGTAGTTTATATGGCAATGTGTAAAATATATGGTCACTGTGAGTGAGAGAAATATGTTAGCTTAAAAATATGGTTTTCACTAATAATAAACACCCTAGCATATAAACCAAACAAATGCAGTACCCAGCAACCTTTACAAGAACGCTCTGACTTCCTGGTCACCATTAATCCCATATTAGGCTATTGTAAAACTATGGGGCCTAGCATTTGACGCTTCCTGCTGGTAAGAGTTCCAAATGAGACGTTTGCAATGAAGGAGAGTTTTGAAAAGGCCTGTCACGATCTATGACGCTGTCTTTTCTTCTCGCTTTTTTACTCTTTGTAAGTCGTAAGTGTAGAAATCCCAGCTGTCACACCGATAAAGCTATACATTCGGTCCGTTTGCGTGAGGGAGGGGGCCCTGTCAGGACCCTGTCAATCAAATAGTTTGATGAGATAAACCAGCAGAGGGTAAGGGGACCACATTTCCTCAAATGCCAAGTTCACCATTAAAGCTGAAACCAACCAAAGTGGTGCAGAGACAGCAAGGAAGCCTGATTGTGGCGTAATCAATCAAATTACTTATAAATAACTTCACATATGCTCAAACCGATTGATTTAGACATTTCAAGCAAAACATTTGAAAAAACAACTACATAACATTTTGGTAAATGGTACACCCATTTTACACCTACTACATAATATAATTAATCACAGTACCACTAGCAATAATACTGACTAAATACAAGTGCTTAAACTAATTACACATTTAACCGCATAATAATTATAATCAAGTATGAATATTAGTGTCAAAAAGTTAAACAAAACCATTTTATATAAGTCGCATAATGTGTGAGTAATTAACTTAGGCTAAACAGCACTGTCCCTTCTAGAGGATAATAAAAATATCTTTATATCTTTAAAAGGAAAAAAAATATATACCTTAACATGTCAATTCTTAAACATTAGCACATTAGTCTTAATACTGTACACAGCCTAACTGTGACAAGCTTCATTGTTGTATATACAAAGCACAGTACAGTAGAAGCACTAGAAAATTCTCGAATTTTAAGACACCAACCCATAAATGATGTACAGAAAGAAACATGAAGCATAAAATTTCTAAATGAATTAAGCACAAGCACTTAAACTCAAGTCGTTTCTCAGTCTGTATGAAACATCAAATTATAAGAACAAAACCATTTAATCTGTCAGGAATTATAATTACGGATGTTTGTTTCATTAGTCTTCTGTGCTTCATCTATGCACTAATGCAGAAACATTTTTTAGAGGGGTTTTGGCACAACATGAGGTCTTAGCTATCCTGTACCTTCTTATATGCAGTGTGGAACAGCAATTCTGCTGTGCCCAAAAAAATTTCTTTAGTCTGCTTTTTCATGTGCAAATATGATTTCCAAGATAATAAACACCTTAAAGAGTTGGTGACAGAAATGTATCCA
>JAUCMS010000044.1:15545482-15556910 GCA_032357445.1 Enteromius radiatus
TGGTTGAGTTATAAAAAAATTCACCCCCCTCACAGTTGTCACGAAGGGCAAAATTAGCTATATAGACCAAAAAGAAATTTTGTACCAGGCTGTAAACATGTTTTTTTCTAGTGTAAAGTTGGGCATTTTAACATGGAAAGTCAATATGATTGACTCCCTTTTGGAGCCAGCCTCCAGCGGCTAGTCGATGAATTGCAGTTTTAATCACTTCCGTATTGGTTTCACTAGAGGGAGCGGGAGGTTGCCGCTTGGTTCTACCCTTCTTTACAAGGAAAGCGTGAACTCTTTAACTCAATTCAAAATCTCCAGCTAACGTTACTGACCCTCTACAAGTGCAGGATCGGAGAGATCGAATATATAAAGCGGTCTTGCCAGTGGAAAAGCAAGAAATGACCACATTCTCAGCTGTTTGTGACAATCTGTAAAAAACTTTGTTGTTTGTTTTAACCGCAAAACCACATCGAATGCAACATCTGAGAGAAAAAAACAAAAAACTTAAAGATCGCGTCAAGCAGGGTTGCCAAGATCAATACCAGCTCAATCACGTTAGGGAATCCCCGGTAGAAATGGATTTCCGGGGGTAATATGACTTGTTTGTTATTTGTTTATTTATTTATTTATTTATTTATTTTGCATTGCAGGGGCTAAATATCACGTTATCGGCGTCGCGTCAACCCTCGGACTGCAAAAAAATTTGCTGCAACATCCTTAAAGTCTCCCAATTTCTCTTGAAATCCGCGGACTTGGCAACACTGGATCCAAGTAACTGCGTGCGCACTTTAACCATTTGACAAGACAAGACAATTGTTTATTTATGTAATGATTGTTGTTATTTTATTATTATTATTATTTATTTATTTATTTATTTAACACTAATTCTTCGAAATGAAATTTTTTAATAGCACATGTGAATCAAGTGTTTACACCATTTAGGGTCCCCTAATCCCCTTAATATCACACAAAGTACACAAACTGAAAGAAATGAATTTAATTATTTATTTATTTGCATTTTTATTTGGGGACATACAACTCCAGATAGGGCATTTCTTGATAGGGTTCATAATATATAATAGAGATGCCTTTGTTGCTTATTGTTGCATTTGTGTTAAGAAGTGACCTTAAAAAAATAATAATAAAAATAAAATAAAATAAAATAAATACATGAATAAATAAATTAAATGTCAGGTGTCTAATGCTTATTGATGAAAAATGAATTTGTACTCAGTAAATTCGGGAAAAAAAATGCTGTAGGCTAATACCTCATATTAATTCCACACTATTTCTAAATTGATTTTCTAATCTGTATTTCTTACTCACACTGGTTAAAATAATAAATGGAGTCTATGAAGCTATTAATGTCTGCTGTGCTTTAAGGTAAGATTTATTTGTTCAAAAACACAATTCTGTGAAATATTAAAATTCTAAAGAATTGTTTTCCATTTTAATTTAAAATACTGTTTATTCAGCAAAGCTGAATTTTTAACACTCATATAGTCTTTGGTGTTATGATTCTTTAGAAATTAAAATGCTGTTTTGGTGCTTAGGAAACCAATTTAAATCCATTTTGAAAACAGTACTGCATAACATTATTTATGTTAAAATTGTGCTATTTTATTTATTTTTTTCAGATTCATTTGATGAATAGAAAAACACCTTTTGTGAGTGACGTTAATGTTTTTACTGTCACTTTTGATGTGTTATTATATACTCAAAAACAATCCACATTATGACTAAACAATATAACTATACACTTTCCAGCCCTCATTTACTCCAAAAAGAGAGGATATTGCAATGGCACGATCACATTTTTTTTTACCCAGCAAGTAATGGAGTGAATTCCAATAAAAAGACTTTTGATCATCATCTTTATTTGAGTATAATTCTGCTTTTACAGATTTGTCAAAATACTCAACTGCATGGCATAAATATAGATTGAAACAATTAGGAATGGTATATCAGTTCAGTATAATAAATGGCTTTTCCAATTATTATAACTCCAAATTCTTGGAAAAACAAATAAATACATTTTTTAACAGTTTTTATACAATGATAAATTACATTGCAATAAATAAAACTGACTTTAAAATAAATCAAATATATGTCTATATTGTAGAGTTGTATGGAGAGGCTGAAGAGATAGGTGTAGAGTCAGTGCTGTTTATCTTCATCTCCCATCTGAGCAAAAGACAACAAATGACCATTTCCATTCTTTCGGATCAGACAGTTTTTATGTTGTCAATTTTATTTTGAACATTTCATGTCATGTCTCCTGCATCAGTGTATGATCACCAGTGACTTACTCTTAAAGTTGAATTTTTTTGAGCTCTCGGATTTTTTGCTTCACCCAGCTCTCCTTCCAATAGCTGCATCTCGGACCTTGAGTTGTGAAGAAACTGTTTGCCAAGAAAAGTACAGCGATTTAGAAAAGTGACACATTTTTGAAAAGATGCAATGCTGTAAAGACAAAACAGACATGAATTATCTGGAGAATCCTTACATGACTGCACTGACACAAGGAGGATTACTCTTCTGAAGTTTGAGTCCTGTTATAGGTAATGTGATCTCCGTTGTGGAGACAGTTGTGCAGCATTCTATAGGTTTGATTTTGAATGAATAGAGTTTGATTAAATATCATTGCATAAGTCAGCACAGATAAATTCTGAAGTAAAATATTTAAGATACTTACTTGTCCCTGTGATCATCACTGACAATATGAAACAACATTTATTCCGGATATTTGATGGTGCAATTATTCGGAACAGATTAAAGGAAAGACCCTCAAACATTGATGCAGCATTTTTTCACAGAAAAGAGAGTTTGAGCGTGTACTTTGTTCATGTGAAAACCCTGACTTCATTGAGGGCAGTGAATCAGGTATATTGCAAATAAATGAGTCACCAATGCAACAAGGAGGAAAGGGTGTGAGCAGCACACATCTCAAATAAGAACATGTTATGTACCTTTATAGCCTACCAGTAAACTTAACAAACATCCTAATTTAATGTAGATATCCTTTCGTTTTCAGATTGTATGTTTTCAGATTTAAATTCCAAACAATAGGCTTTCATTTTATTGTCTTTCCAAGTTTGAAAATAAATATGCACAGTATTACAACACCTCAAAGTGGTTAGAATGAAATGTAAATTTTAAAAAATGCAGCTTTACAGGTAAATGGCTTTAATAATAATTTCACTTATGTATTATTATTTAATATATTTCACTTGTTTAATCATACCTCGTAGCTCATCTTAATAAATTAATTATTAAGATAACAATTCTGATAGAAATGAATGACGAAACCTTAGGGAGTTCTTTTTTTCAAAGTGCTAACAGAACTACACGATAATCAACTCTGAAATTATCTTTACATTTAAAGGAATATTAATAATGCTGCAGTTTAGAGCAAAACTATAGCCCATCTGTTGGACAGTGTTTACCGCAGAGATTATGCCCAGCTGCTGGGTCTTTCTGGTCCTCATTTTTAGGTTGTCTGGATGCAAGTGTTTTTATTTTTATTATTTAAATGAATTTCAGGAGGACTACGCACAAATGATTGCAGCTGCTATCAATCTCCTCGTTACTAAATTACCCTGCCAAATGCTTCACCACTGCCTTAAATATCGCTCACTTCCTCTCATTTAGCATCTGCGTTTTTGTCTTCCACCACCCTACCTAAGGGAAGGGCCTAGCTTTCCGCGTTCTCCACTTCCTTCGGGGGCACGTGGTGACCAGGCTGGGCTCCGAGCATCCGTTGACCCAAGCCTCCTAGGGGTAAACCTCCTAGGGCTCGGGGCCGCCGGGCTCCCTGCCTGTCCCCCCCACAGTCCTCCAAACAAGCTATATATTTATCGCAGAGGAAGTGGGAACTAGTGTTCAACAGCTCTTAAAGAGAAACATTAGTGCATAACCTATATTGTCACTGGTCAAGTATCAAAAGTGCAGTTAATTGGTAAGTCAGCTATAAATAAATAGCTCTAGATATTTCATTATAGTTCTTGCGTAGAGATGACCTTCAGGGCTTGTTATTATTAGAATCTGAAGATACTCCTAAAAGTTGCAATCACAAGAGTAAGTGTCACTACCAAATATGCTCTGAGGAGAAACGCTATCCTGATGAGGTTAAGCCACTCATTACTGAGTTTTATAGGAGGAGAATTAAAGTGAAAGAGAGATTTAAACTTAATGGATTAAGAGAATTCCAGGCATGAAGCAGATTTTTAGTCACTTAATGAGAATAACAGCTTGTATTATTAGAGAGTGCTGCCACCTACAGTTAAAACCGATAAAAAACACAAGAAATCCTTTAACTTTACTGTGTCACTCCAGTTTTGTTTATAATCTGAAGATCAGGTCATCAAAATGTCAACCAAAACCTCTGGTTAACTTCCTGTAATGCCTATAATGCTATATATTGAATGATGGCAAATTTTCAACCTCAGACTGAACATTGCAAACCTACAAGCAGGGTGCAAATCTAACTTCACTTCAACTTTGTTTCACTTTCATCTTTGCTGGATTTTTTTGATTGTTGCATATATATATATATATATATAGCTCAGTTGGGCGATGCAAGTTCATATCACTGCATTATTACAATTAATGACACAAATAAAAGATAGAAATAACTGACTTAAAACCATTTTTTGTTGGTGAAAATACTAGTGACATTAGACATTTGCACAGTGCTGTATGCCATCATTTTTATTGTCCGGTATACCTTTGAAATAAGGAAACCACAAGACACCACTTCCAGTTGTTGCCAGATTTTTTCATTAATTCACTTATATGCAAATGATCCCAGTTCGCTGTCTCGTTTTACAGCCTGGTATATATGCTTATTTATTACCTATATTTATGTATTTACATTTAAAAATAAATGATATAGGTTCCTCTTTTTTTTTAATTACTATCAAATGTATGCGCTGATTCTGAGAAGTCATATCAATGTGTAACTACTTATTAGACATTATACCAACGTCTTAGCTCTTAAATTTTAACATATGATGAAAGCTAGTTGCGTGATTGTCCTCTAGTGTTTAGTTTAGTCAGAGACCATGTGCCTCACATACAGTATCTTTACATGAATTGATGCAATAGTTTTGTTCAGCAGCACACAATATTTCCGGCACACATATTCAGGCCACTAGACTCTTCCGACCTAGAAAAAACCCCATCTTTTTCTATTCACTACCTAGGGGTCGCTATTGTGTTTCTATTTCTAAAATCTAAGTAGTGGATATAACATACTTCTTGCACAGTAACAACATATTTGTGTTGTCGGGACTTATAAAGCCTTATCCAGATTGATGTTTGAAATGTGCTTGTTGGTTCACAAGTTTCACCTCACAAGAAGTGTTAAACGATGGGAAATGTGGTTTAAACAAAAACTTCCACTTTCACCCCCATATCAACCCACATTTCGCCTGTATCTTGCACAGTCATGATTTGAGAGTTGGTGAATAATACAATATTCTAAAATTATGCTGCATTCTCTTATTTAACTGTTTATAAAACAGTTAAAAAATTCATGTCATTATAAAAAAATACTTAACTGACATGCTTTTATGCCTGTCTTCCTTTTTCCTTTTCTTGGCTTCCCTTTTTGCTTAGACTCTTCTATTTGGAAAGCTATTAACTTCAGATCTTTACATAATAAAAGTATTATTGGATTGAGTGTTTTTTGCGTGAGATTGCTCATCCTAACTGCTGCTTACACAATTAACAATTCTTAGTTTGTATTATCTTACCCATTCTAATAATAAATTAATAGCTGACTGAAGTCTAAATGTTCAAATGAAATAAAATGTTGAATAAACTGATGTATGATATTCAAAGGACAAACAAAAAAGGCTACAGTTTTTAATGAACTTTAACATTCAACCACAAAGATCTGATATGTTGCTAGTGACAGCTGCAACATGATTCAGACCTCAGGTTTGTGGTTGGAGAAAAAGAGCAGGCCGCCATGACCTAGAAAATCAGGAAATGCATCAACCAGACTCAGTAGTGATGATGTTATTAACATTTGAGATACTGATCGTGTTTAATGTTCTCCTTTCAAACTCCAAATAAAAAAAAATTGGAATTAATTATTTCTCAGACCTGGGTCACTCACATATGCATTATGGTTTTGTTTCACAACCACTAAATAACTATGTGTGACATTTAAACTTTGTGAAGATTAGTCTTTACTATTATCAACATATTGGTTAGCAGTTTGGTTGAGTTTTACTCCAGTTTTATTTAGCCTGTGATGCTAGTGTGCAGCCGTGTCAGTGCGGAAACACCTTCAGTTCCATAATGGGTCTTGGTAAAGATGAGTTTGACAGCATTTTTTTGGTCTGATAGCGTTCCATTTCTCTGCCGTTCTGCTGCTGTGGTCTCAGATCTTCTCAACCACAGCGCAAGGTGTGTTTTACACATTCTTTTGGTTTTGTCTAAAATACTAATTTATTGTTGGCTGCTGCTGATGGTGTTGGTGATAATGATGCATGTAATAGCACATATTTTCCATAACATCGATATCCAATTATGATGAAATCAATCATGTTTTTATTTCCAGATGATATTTTAGTAGGCTGTATGACTACTACATATACTAAAGCTCCTCTGAAGAGGCTGTTTAGCTACACCATCCAGCACAAACCGCTTTTCCCTGTAGGTGCTGTAAAGTGAGAATCTATTTAGATTTTGGCAGAGTAGGTATTCTAACATTAATCACTGAGCAGCAGATAAATGAGGAATACTACATACAAGTGATCTTTCATTTATTACATTAAATTATTAAATGATGATGTGCGAAAAAAAAAGAAAGAAAATTCCATGAACCAAACCACTAGAGGAGAATTGGAGAGGATCTTCTGAAACCACAGAAACATTTCCGCTGGGTGGCCTGGAAGGGGAGAGTGAGAAAGAGAAGGAGACAGAGGTCTTATTAACAGAATCAATTTCATCTTCTATTATTAAATTCAACATAAGATGACACACAACACACACACACAAAGGAAAACAAGACAGAATTTCCTATCTCAAGAACCAAATCACAGGAGCATGATTGGAGAGGATCTACTGAAGCCACAGAGACATTTCAGCTGGATAGGCCGATGTGGGAGGAAGGGGAGAAACAGAGCCTTTATTAACTTCACCAATTATCATGAACGAGCCATATATTAACAACGGTTACCTTTTCTTAAAATAGTAAACGTTTAAATACTTGAGGTCTTAATTCTACTTTTTGCTGCCCTAACTATGAGTGAACTTGTCTGCATGAGCAGTGCCAATTATAGACAATTGTTTAAATTGTATCTTTATATATTTGTATGGAACCATTTTGGCACACAGTGCTCTTTTAACCACATGACATGTAAAGCTGTGGAGAAGATATTTTTAACAGTGCGTTAAGAAAAAGATGTCAATTTTGTCATCAGCAAGGATTTGCGGTGATTTAAGGTGCATTCAACTGTGCAAAAAATTGTGAGTAATCCCTAGTAATCAGAAACTAATCAGAAGGTCATTGCTAAAAAATCCAAGGCTGAATGTAGCAAGAATGCTTTGCAAGATGAATGTAATTGTTAACACAAATAATCATCTTTATGACGCTGGACTGACCTGCACACATGGGCTGTAGTAATGCACATATAAACATTTGCATTAACTTGGGTGTATATTGTGATGTCAGGGTTTTTTAAAATGTATTTATTTTTTTTGTCTTTCTTTGTCCCTGGTTCCCTCTTGAGTGTTTCAAGGTGTGTCAAAATCGTAAGGCTTTTTTTTTTTTTCTTAAAGCCTACTTTTTTTTTTAACTCGTCCTAGAAAATTAATCAGATTTTCACCAAAATTTGCTTAGATCATCTACAGACCAGGCTGGCAAAAGTTATGGAATTAAAGTCGATTAGTTAAACCAAGTTTAAGTTATATATATATATATATATATATATATTGCACTGATTCATTTTCTCATGGCTAAATGAAAAATCGTACAACCTCAAGGATCTGATATGCACCCTGATACTACTTACCTGATAAAAGCCCCTAAATGTGGTGGGTGGGGGTTGGTTGGGGGGCACCATGACCTAAAAAAACCCCAGGAAATACATCAACCAGAGTTAAAGTACAGCAAAGTTCACTTTGTCAGTAACAAGTGATAGTATACCTTATATTAAACGTTAGGCCTATATTAAAATCCCCTGTTTCAAATACAGATTTTAAATATCCTCCTTTCCAACTTTTTATTAACACATAAAAAATGATTACATGTTGTATCTGGCTTGTACACAGACAACAATACTTGTTTGGACATTTATTGGACCATATGTTACAACTAATAAAAATCTTGACCAGTATTCTGGGTAGTGGTTTGTTTAGTATTACCCAAGTTTTCTGCTTGTGGTGGCGTGAGAGTGAAGCTGTATTGGTGGGCGGTTGTTCCATGTGTCCCAGTTCAGGGCTGAGCTTAAATAGACGCTGTCTTTCTTGAATTTCACATCGCAAGAGACAAACAAGCTAGAAAATGAAGTGGTGCATCTTGGGTTTCTACGCAGTTCTGCTGCTGTGGCTTCTGGTCTCGTCCTCAACGCAAGGTGAGTTTCACACATTCTTACCAATGTTCAGAAAGTCTTGTATCTATTGCCATTAGATTCATTACTGCGGAAGTTTTTTGTGATAGTTTACAATAAAATACATGTTCTTTTACCTACAGCACAAGACGGTCAGAATCCATCAGGCTGTCTAAAGACTACAGATACTAAAGTTCCTAAGAAGAATCTAGTTAGTTATACACTCCAGCACAAACCCTTGTTCAACGTAGATGCGGCAAGGTGAGAATCTAATCAAATTGATGCTAATTTATCTAGTATTATTAAGAAAAGCACTAAATGTAGAATAAAAGCTTTATTTTACCTGATCTTGTTATATAATGCGATTGGGAAATTGTCATTATAGTCTCTTCTGTTTCATTCTATAGATTTCTTACAAAGAGTGGGAAAGTAATCTGCTCGGATCCCTGCTCACCATGGGCCATTAGTTCAATGAAATACCTGGATGAAAAAAACAAACCTCAGCCAGTATCAAACAAAAATGCTCATCATTCTGTGACAGCGGTTCCAGTGAACACTTCCACCACAAACAGGACTCGGTTATCAGCACAGATTTAAACGCAGATGCCTTTGGATGAAATTATTGATTAAATGTTTTCTCTTTATTGCACTTTATTGGACTGTACAGTTGGATGGTGGAAGAAGGTTTTTTTTTATGTCAGTGTATAGGATTACTTTTTTTTAAAGAAAATCATTGCATTTTCATAATCTGCTTTATATATTTTAAATTATATATATATAATTTGTATTTTATTAAAACTATTTCCTGTATGTAGAGACAATGTGGTCAAATAAAATAAAATACTCTGCGTCAGACTACTTTGAAGTGATTGTTTAATACATGCAGCTTTAAAAGATTATTTTTCAGAAAATAGTGGGGACTCTTTAACTAACTTTAATGTTATTTTCTTCAAACTGTAAATATGGTACAGTAATTTAACCTCTTGTGAGTAATGCAACGTCTTAGGCAATGGTAAACCAGATGCCGCTGACTAAATTCTACCCTGCACTGTATGAATCGAAAACATGAAAACGTCCCAAGACGTCAAGAATAATACAATATTTATGTTGTAGATTTAAATAATATGCCTTGAATAGATAAATGAAATACAGTGAAATACAGCACTTTATTTGAAGGGCCAATTATTGCTATAACTTGTTGCATATTACATATCGGCCTTTTATTGTACTTAGCACATATTTTTCCTGACCATATTTTAGATTCCCCAATCCACCCCATACCTAAACTTAACAACTACCTTAAATATTAATAAGCAGCAAATTATTACAACATACAGTTACATTTTCAGTTATATTCATAGTAAACTCCTTACATAAAAAACAACAACTTTACAATGGGTACTTTGACTAACTCTGCTACATCCAAGAAATTTCACCTTTAGTACCAATAGCATGTTACTTTTAATTGCACTGAATAGCGTTTTTACTAAAGATTGCCAATGCTATTGCTTAGTTAAAGTAACACCTATGATTATTATTATTTTGTATTTGAAATAAGGAGTCAGAACTACAATGGAGTTTTAATTGTTAGTAATTATTATGCGCTTTAGTAGGTCATTGTTTTTCTAAACACCCACTTCCCCAATTCGGAGGAATAGTGAATGTCCTCGTTTCTTTCGGTTAATTTGGCCAGTCATCATCTTACATACCTCCTTGTGGTTTTCCAGCTTTGCTAAATAGCAAGAATTCAACTTTCTGCCAGCTCTCATTTAACACCCATGGGGCACAGAATAAAGCAAAAGATTAGTATTGCGGTAACTATTAATCAAGTTAAGCAACAGAACAACACAATGTAGACACCATGGCGGCTCTACATTGAATTACTCCCTGGGCTAGACCCCCTCTCAGCGCCTCCCTCCCTTTTAAAATTTCAAAAAACATCAGAAAAGCATTTATTTTTAATAAAAAATGAAAGAAGTCATCAAAAAGTTGAAAATAAAGTATTGGATGGGGTAGGGAGGGCTTTATTTCCCAATAAAGGTGTCAACAATCTATTTAATAATCTGAATTAAAATGAACATTTACACTCAATAGGTTGCCATCTGTTTTATAATGCACTTCAATCGAGGTGCAGATAACTGTCACTTGCAATAAGTGGTATAAATATCAGAAAATGCTATGTGAACTTGATGTAAATAGCCGCTGCCAAAAAAATAATGATCCAAAACTTATTATCCATATGGAATTGTCAGATATGAAAATTATGAGACAGTAATTTATTTATGTTTGATGCCATGAAGGTGGATAGTCTATGCCGTTATGTTTTTTTAAAAGATCGGCTTAAATGTGTGATATGAAGAAATAATGTCACCGATTTATAGGCCTAGTATTCTAAATCATTGAAATGACTAGACTATTCATTATGTTTTATATTTTATACCTAATGTTTATATTCTACTGCATATACAGTATGTATTGGAGTTGCATTGTTGTTAATGCATGACTAATTATTAATTAAAAATAAAAAAAACACCCGCACGCACACTATTCCTAAAATCATGACAAGCGGTATGTGTTGAAAATGACCAATCACAAGAGCGGAGAGATCTGACATTTGATCTTTTGATCATTTGATTTGAAAGTCTACTTGACGAGCGAGGAGGGGTTGTTGAGCAGTTGAGGGAGCGCAGAGGGTCGAGCGAGCGCTAGCGCCATTCTCGCGAGAGCGCATTTTTGCACGCACATACACATAGGGGAGACCGGGGATGATTGTTACACAATTTTTCTTTAGCACCAAAAACTACCTTTTTTTTTAGCTACATGACTAAAATTTTTAGGCAAAGTACCCACATTTGTCTACTACAAATGGCAAC
>JAUCMS010000044.1:15579462-15594090 GCA_032357445.1 Enteromius radiatus
CACTGTTTTAATTATAATCTTGTATCTAATAACAAAATACAATCCACAAAAAAAAGAATATGACCAAATTATATATATATATATATATATATATATATATATATAAAATAAGTATAATTTATTTATTTATTTATTTATTTTTTTAATTTTATTAAAATTGGAGTCATGTGGAGTACTTTTTATGATGGATGGATGCGCCTTTTTATACTTAAATATCTCAATCACCAATCATATAAAGCATTTAAGAAATATATATAACCCAGTACTCATTTAAAAGAAGAGAGTTATATACACCTAGGATGGCTCGAGGGTAAATCATGGGATAATGTTTATTTTCCAGTGAACTTCCTTTTTGATTGTTATTTAATTAATCCAATAAAAAAAATATTCGTAAAAACTAAAACAGAAAACGAACAAAAAACTTAATTTAGCCCTACTGTGCGATCAGCTTCTAGTGTTTATTGACCTAGACATGTGACCTTGACACAAATAATTTTATAGACTACCCAAGTCATTACATATAGGTGTCACTCCGTTTTCCATAGGTGAAGATGATAAGTTGCTAGGATGGCTTGAGGGTGAGTAAATCATGGGATAATTTTCATTTTCCAGTGAACTATCTCTTTAAGTTGTTTAGACTTCTTTTTTGATTATTATTTAATTAAACCAATAATAACAAAAGATCATAAAAACTAAAACAGTTAACTAACAAAAAAAACTTCATATAGCCCTACTGTGCAACCGGCTCCTAGTGTTTATTGGCCTAGATATGTGACCTTGACACCAATAAATGTCTAAACTACCCTAGTCATTACATATAGGCGTCACTCAGTCTTCCATAGGTGAAGATGATAAGTTTGTTTTTTCCTAGTCTAGACTCTGTTAAGTGAAAGCATCTCCATAATGGTGTTAAAGGTGTCTAAGCAATGATGGATCGTAATGCATTCACTCATTTGCTGTGGGTATGTGAACGTCCTTTGACGTCTAGCTGCGGGGCTGCCTGTCGATCGTGCCTCCGGGGAGTTTTGTAACTACGTTACCCATGGTTATCCATCATGGTGTTAGAAGAGAGTGTTGGTAGCCATTAGCTTTAGCATCTTTATCTCTCTCTGTCTAGCACTCTAGCTGTAATGTGCGGGCCTAATTTGTTTAGCGTGCACAGAGTGTCCATTAGGGATGGGGCTTGTGTGCCTGGGTGTCTAAGTCTTTGGAAATGGTGACAAATCACACATGGATTTCCTCTCAGTGTAACTGCTGGCAGTGTACAGAATGAATAAGATATTTTTGGTGTGGAGAGGATAGTTTATCCCCAAGAAATTAACATTTTCTCATCATTTATGTTTTTTCTCATTAAATATGCATTATTTTTTTTCACTGTGGAATGCATCTTGGGTTGTTCAGCAAACTAAAAACTAAAAAAAGAAAACAGCCCCCCCCCCCCCCCCCCTCAGCTTTGACGTCAAAACTTCAACAGACACATTGAATAAGCTACCAGAAAAAAAAGTTGTTTGAACAGCTTAATTCATCGTCTGAGTAATCAGGTTCTAGGGTATACTTTGAATTTATATCAGATATTATAGCTTTAAAGTATTAGTGCTATTTATATGTAGTTTTATACCAATTGCAATACCATTCTGTTTCATCAAGTGCTTGCTTATGCCTGCCACTGTAAATGTTTTTTTTTTTTTTAAGTTCTAATTTGGCAGTCTGTTTTTGTCATTTATCAACTGGAAAAAATGCAAATAAAAAAAACTAAATGTAATTCCAATGATATTGTTCTTCTGTCATTTTTGTGGTATCCGCTTCTCTGTTTTCAAAGAATTGAAAATATGGTTTCACTTTATTTGATGTAACATTGCGTATGAATATCTCCTCACTCTAACCGTGTCAGTAGATTATTAGTAGACTGGTAGGGTTAGGGTTACCATAAATTGACATGTTCTTGCAAAGTTCCATGTAGTCAGTAGTATGGGAGATTATCACAATAAAGACTTAACAGACAGAGAGTCTACTAAAAGTCTCAAAAGTTAGTTGACATGTAGGTGAAAGTTACTTAGTGTTAGTAAAATGGCCAAAATAAAGTGTTCCAAAAAAAAAAAAATGTGTCAGCTTGGTAAATTTACATATAGAATTTCTAGTAGAATCTATGTGAATGCAGAAAGAGACCTTGCAAGTAGAGTTTTGCAACATTGTTCAAACCTCATCTCGAAAGTTCTTTTAAAAAGCCCCCCGCCCCCCTCAGAGCTGTCAAAACAAACAAGCTTGGGTTTATTATTAATGAAAGTTAAAACAACCTAAATTGTATAGTTTTCAATTACATAATTGTCTGTTTTAGTTTTCAACTGAATCGTTGTATAATTTGCCAAAATGTAGTTATATTAATACTGTAATATGGCTAAATGTTTGATGTGCAAAAAATGTTAGTAAAGGTTTACCCAGTACTAGACGCTCTGAGAAGACACTACACTAAATATAAATTTTATCCACATTGCGTTTGTTTTATATTTTTGAACACTGAAAGTGGTACAAAACCTCAGCCATACATTCCCATACATTTCCAGAATGCAGATAGTCTAATGCTTGAATGAAGAAGAGAGAGGTTTCATATTCCTTTACTCTGTCTCAAGATCTAGTACGAGTAGGCTGGTTAACCTTTCATACTCTTGGCCACTATATTGGGCCTATAAACATCTAAAGAAGGTGATATATTGGCTGCGTATCTCAGGCATTGAGATGAACTAGCTATGAAAGATTGAAAGAGCTTGTAGCAAGTAACTCAGCATGGTAATACCAAGAGCAAAGCAATACGTACAAAAGCAAACGTAGCCCTGTAGCCCACTAACCATGCAGGAAATTACTGTGGTTTCCTACACGATTACCGAGAAAGCTGTCGAAAGTTTGTTTTATATCTCCGATAAAGGAATGAGAAGCAAATATCCTGTTTCGTATATTTTGTCACAAGACAGTAAGGCATTCATAAGTTCAGTATGAAACTAAAATCGCATTGTCTGGTAGCTGCTGTGGTGAATATATTCTTCCTGCCTAGGTGTATTTTTTTCCTAGAGACAGTACAGTGAGAGCTCAGAAATAGAGCTAGAAAAAAAAAGGCCAACAGACGAAGCTTTAAAAGTCTTCTTTTGTCTTCTAGTCTTATCAAGTAATCGTAGACTTGACAACAACATCAGGTGCATAGAGAGAGAGAAAGAGAAAGAAAGAGTGTGAAATAGTGACTGGCAACTAGAGTGCACAAAGTTTTTCTCATTTTCTTTCACTTGTTACTTGTTGGATGGGAATGAATGGCTGTCTCCTCTACAGTGTGGCAGGCAAAGTTCTGGGCTTATGGAAGGATTCCTTTGGAGATGGGAGAGGAGAACAGGGGGTGTTTATTGGGGGGATCTTGTAAGCTTTCATTGTTGTCCTGGGCTTTCCCACACTCTCACTTTTGTGTGTGCAGTCTCTTGCAAACTCTGACATGATGAATTACCTGCTGCATGCTGCATGCCATGTGGTTCAGTTGCACAGGAGTTACTAAAGTGCCAAAGCGCTGCTCCCTTTCCCTGTTATAGTTACACCTCCTCCCCCAACCCCACGCTCATCTCTCAATTTGCTTCCTTCCGTTCATGAGCAGACTATCACTCTCCCTCCCTCCATTATGTTCCTCACGCTCAAACTATCTATCTTGGAAACCGAGGCACATGGCTGCAGGCAAGCTGTTCAACTTTCTCTCTTTCTTTGCCCATTAGCCTGGTCCAGCCCTCCCCTCATTGGCCGGAGGGTCTCTGGATCAGTGCCCCCACCTCCTCATAAAAAGCCTTTCTTTGCCTCTAAATGCAAGCACCAAACTGCCGGCCATTAAATGTTTGGTCCGTCACAATAGAGACATTAACACACGAGTGAGTAGCTCTGAAAAGCCTGTGAGAGTGTTAGGTGGATTCAGCATGGCAGACGACCCTTTCAATGAGCTCTGTACTACCACAAGCCCAGTGGTTTCAGCAAGATTTAAGATTGCACTGCAATTTAAGAATCTAAATAACTTATTTTCATTTTAATATATATGTGGTTAATTCCTATAATAGGCAAAGCTGGATTTTCAGCAGCCATTATCTCTGCCTTTATGTCACATAATCCTTCAGAAATTACTCTAATATAGTTAGGTTTGAAAACAGTTGTGCTGTCTAATATTTTTTTTGTGGAAACAGTGATAGATTATTTAACAGATTTTCTACTGATTTGAAAGTTCAAATTTGAAACAGAAAACTTTTGTAACACTAAATATCTTTACTGCCATTTTTGATCAATAAAGTGCACCCTTTTTTCTTTCACACACATGCACATAAAATTGCTCTGATCCTTAATGTTTAATCAGTAGTGTATGTATATTTCAGTTTCAAATTGAAGTAATTTAAATATGCATGTAATGAGTCAAGTAGCAGGCTAATTGCATGTGCATATTTCACTTTCTTTTGTGGTTCTATGTGCATAGTTTTTTTTTTCTGGTTACTTTCTCTTCCAGCAGTGAATCTGCCTAGCAGTGCAACCTGCCAAATAGAACAATCTGCACTATGAAGAGTTGGATTTGGCCCTCAATTCAAGTCCTTATAACTCACTGACCTTTCAGGGTGAAAGGGGGAGAGAGCAGGTGACCAGAGTTCAATCCTTTTAGCAATGGACTGAAAAAAAGGTAGAGACTGAAGCATTTCCTTTGGACAAAAAGTCAACCATTAAGCTTTGATGTGACTCAAAATGACACAGAATGAGAGAAAAGCACAAATGGCACATTAATTACTCTGAGCAGAAAGGTTTTGTGAATGTGTGTTGAGCATAGCACTGGCTGAAGCTAAATGTATGCCGGGCAGGGATTCTATGAAGAACTCTTATCAGTAGCTCACTGTCCTCCTCTAATGGCCATTTGTGTTATGAAAGCAAAAGGAATTTTGCTGACATATTTCATATACTCCGTCTAGACCTCCATGGTTTCTCTTGAAATGAAGAAGCTGACACTGTATTTTATTGTAGCATGTAGTATGAATGTCTTAAAAACATGCCACGCACAAACTGCCTTGAAGGGGGGTTGGTGGTACAGTAGTTGAGGAGTCTGAGAGCCTTACCATGTCATTGATAGTGTTGCCATGACAGAGGTTTGTTACTGGATGAATGAAGCCTTCTAAAAACTTTTTCTTATTTCGCCCCACGGGAAAATTAGGTCATTGGCATGCGGTCTGTATGGGGTGTAAATTTCTTAATTGTCTTAATTGGACACTTAGAAAATCCCAGTTGGAGCAGAGAGAAAGTGGATAAAGTGATGCTGGTTTCACTGGTCATTGTTCCACTATGATTCCCAGATCTGGCCAAGATTACAAATTATATCTTGCTGTTTTAATTGTATGTAGTCCATTTAGAGTACCTTATTTAACAAGAATAGTTTCGGATCTAAAATCTAATTGGATGAGCTAAGTGATACAGTGGATGGATATGCATGGGTACATTTGAATTTAAATGTACTTTTAAAGCACTTTTTGACTTTTAACTGGATTAAACAAATGTTCTGTTATCCTTTCCTCACCATATATATATATATATATATATAGAGAGAGAGAGAGAGAGAGAGAGAGAGATTTCACAGTTTTACTATCTCTATTGACGGTTTTGCTAATTGTTTGACTTTTATTGTAGACGTTTCATAGAAATGAGGGTGGGTAAATGATGACAGTTTCTGTTATGTATGCTGTTATGAAAGCTGTACATACCAGCTGCCATGTGTTACAGTAATTTTTGCCAGTTTTGTACAGTTTTAAAATGCTTGGCTCATTGCTTTAGTCTGTAGTCTGAATGCTTTTTTTTTTTAAACATAACTTAATCACCTAAGGCAATAATTTAAGAATTATATAAACTTGTTTGCTTATTCCAAACTGATATGAGATGTTTTTTTTCTGCCTAATAATTGCTAACTGTCACACAATAATTTAAAAAAATCATCAATAAGATTTGAAATACATTTTTAAGTTATGAGCCATACAAAAAGATAAAAAGTGTGATGACCAGAACAACTTTTTGTTGCTCTGTAAACCTTATCATGAAATCTCATAGAGTGTGCTGAGAGAACAGCATTTGTAGTGTCGGAAACCGTAGACTAGTGTATAAATTCACTAGTGTATAACCATTGTACACTCAATGTGTACAAAATGTACTGTGAGAGACCTGTTAATTGAATTCCAACGTCTCCTCAGTCGTGGAGTCCAAAATGCAAGTTGTATCAGCAAGCACAAACTGTGAAGAATAGCAGCCCTTATGGTGCACTCATTATCCATATTGATTCACTCATTTTTTGATATTGCGGCAAACGTGAAAGAGAAAAGAAAACTGACCATAGAAAAATTATTCATGATTGTGCTCAATATAGCACCATTTGGCAGAATATAAGAATGCAATAATGTGCAACTGGGTATATATCAAACTTCACCTGACCAAACCCGGAAAACAGATCTCATCACTTCCGTTATCAGCTGCTTATTAAATAATGCTGATATCTAGATTTGTCATAGGTAATCACGTTAAAATAGATAGGTGTTTTCATTGTTGATGTTTTATTCAATTTTGTTTGAAAAAAAGTGCAACGTTTTAAATCAAATCCTTATGGACATGTGCATTTTGATGTCCTTTGTGTACTTTGATGTCATACATCGATCGCTTTCGTGGAACTTTGATATCATACACCGATCATTTACTGCAGCGCTGCTTCAAGTCGAACACACTCTTTTCCCAAAACCTGTGGGGAGTAGGGCCAGAGCATCACCTCAAAATGTGAAATGTGAACACTCTTCATGTTCTGGCTTCAGTTGGCAAATGCTGAGAATGTTCTCCACAACAGAGCGAATAGCATCTCGTGTCTCCATGTCAGCTGTTGTTTTGGAGTTCCCTAAGCTAAACTACAACCTTAAATTCTGCGTTTAGCGTCTACATACGGCTGTTTCAGGGCCGGAGATAAACTGGGAGATGGTTTGGTATATCTGTAACGCCCCAGACTGTTTTTGTCTTTGTTTTCATTCCCCATGTGCTCTGTCTTCGTGTGACCTAGTTTCTGTTAATTGTCAATTGTGTTCAGGTGTGCCTTCCTCGTTTGTCTCATTACCGTCACTATTTAAGTTCCTTTCTGTTTAGTCAATGTTGTCTGGTTATTAAGGTTTTGCTTGTCTGTTTACCCTGCTTGTCTGTTCCCCAACCTTGTGGATTATTAAAAGGATTATTATTGTTGTACTCCTGAGTCTGCCCCTGTGCTTCACCGCATGCAATGCGTTACAATATCAGACTACAGAAGTGAACCAAAATTGAGTGGATGTATGAAGTCTGACGTAGTCAGGCTAAGAGGCGAGACCTGTAGACCAAACACAGGGTCTTTTGCACCGCAGGAACTATTTTGTAGTATCCGAACCAATTATGGAACTACCCACTTTTTTGTGAGCTCACACCACAGGAACTAAGAACAATTTTAGTTCCAGGAACTCCGTTTGGAGAAAATAAATTAGCTCCTACTTCAGTGTAAGGTACAAAAAAGTCAGTGACGTACAGTAAGTGCACGCTCCTTGGCTAAAAGTGTACGAAAACAGCCTCAGCTGCCATGATTTTAAATGCTGTGTAAACATATACTGTGCAGACTTTGTATTAACTTACTTTATTTATAAATGGCATTTACCCTTGTCTACAGCGTTTTAAAAGACGTTACTGTCGACTGGCTTACGTCACTTCTTAGTACCCACCGTCGGTGTGAATGCAACCTTTTTAAAACATACTCGAAAATAGTTTGTGCAAAATAGTCCCAGTACTTTCGTACTTTTAAAACTAAAGTCGTGTGAAAGGCCCTACAGAATGCCTGGAAGTCTGTTGTTCATTACTTGCATAGTTAGAAGTTTTAAGATACTTACCTTAATTTTAACCTGACATATCTTAAAGACTTACACGATATGTAAACGAAGTGCAATTTTATGGCTTGAAAGGGAATCACATAAATTTGTTTGTATAATTTGTAGTACGAATGTTTTTTTTTTTTTTTTTTGTATCCGCCTATTACTTCAGAAACCATTAAACAACGTGTCCCTACTACTAAAATTACCTCAGAAATTTTTAATTAAGCAGTTTAAAGCCGTGTTAAAATGAAATTCGGCAGCTGTCATCATCCGCGTTTCCTTCAGTTTCTGTGTGGCTTTGAGATCTTTATCGAGCTCGCGCCTTTAAAAGCAACCGCGCGCCTCCTGCCTTCCTCCGTTTCCCTGGCAGCCCGGGATGATTGACATTGCGAGTCCAGGACCCTCCCTCTCCTCTGCTCTCCTCTCCTCACTTGAGCTCTGATCGCGAGCCTCAGTAACTTTCTACAGCGACAGGGATGCAGCGCGCGCTCAGCGCAGCCTGAAAATGGCAACCCTTTGGATTTATCCGTCCCTTCTTTTCTTTCTTTTCCCCTCCCTTACACCAAGTCAAGCCTTACGGAATTACCCAGAGAATGAAGGTAAGAAGGCTTTGTGTTTATTAGGCTAACTAAGAATAGGATTAATTAATGGCTGAGGTTTGCGGGAGACACAGTTTCTGAAGTGCGCTCTGGATGCTGTGGTTTCTATAAATTATGCATAGGTTGAATTAAGTAAGCCGGGAAAAATAGCAAGTGCATGTGTTTTTAACTAAGTTTTATTAAATTTTAGGACACGGCATGCTTGTCCTGTAGCACTCGCTTTTGAAATGCTCCCTGTGGATTGCAGCTGTACGTTTCCAGTATGTTTTACACTATACACGTGCCAGTTATTAGGATAATGCAAAGGATTGCACACCATCACAAATGTGAAATTTGAAGAACTGTTGTACTGTAACGCACATCTTTACTACCACAGCAAAAAATAACGAGTATGAACGAGTATCTGTTTACATTTTTAAAATAGTAAATAAGCTATGAATTTTCTTATACTTCACTCGAAAGTCACAGTAGAGAAGTAAAGATAAGCTATATATATATATATATATTGTTTATTTACTTCCCCCCCTTAAAGTTAACTGGAATAAATTTAAGAGACTGATCATGTATTAGAAAGTTATTTAAGATTGTATTATTCAATATTTATTATGTAACAAAAGTTATTTGAAAGCTCATACATTTGCTAAGGATTAAAAAGCAAATAAAACAAAATTAAGAACTTGACGTGAGCATGTATAACATACTCTAATATGTCCAGAAATTGTGCTGTGTGTTGTGTGCAATGTGCCGTATGGCCAGCTGGAACCAGAGAGAAGCCTCTAAAAGCCTGATCATTTATCAGTGACCATAAGGTGATTTGTTAATGGTGACTGCATCTTGTCTATATAGCAGTCTCAATACACACTAGAAAAATCTGTTCCACAATCTGTTAAATAAATAAAAAATCTTAAAATAGCCTATAAGTACAAGTTATCTGCCACAAGAATGAGAACACAAGAAAATGGCCAAATAGTTTATCACTTTATTTAAAAATAAAAACATTTGGAATAGCAATTTATGCTTATTATAATGAAGGTTTATTTTCAAAATCGCAAAAAAAAAAAAAGCAAAAGACTATGTTTTTCTGTGTGTGACAGAATATTGAGTTGTCAAGCAAATATTTCACTATGGTTCGCTTTGAATTGTGAACTATTTGAATTGTGAACACAGCTTTGCTCAAACGTTGGAATTTGAGTTCAGCAAAATGCTTCCTAGATAGACAATGAAGGTAATGCTTTCATCGAGGCAGAGAGCTTATGCTGTTATTTCCTATCCCGAGAAAAGAGTGAAATAACTTCTCTTTTTCTGGGTCCTTTCAGTGAATTTATTCATAAATTAAAGATATCAGCTTTTCATAGAAATCTGAGTCACAGGAGTATTTAGATTGCGCCAATAGCAGCTCTCAAAACCTTAGGAAAATTTCTTTTGTTGGATGAAAAATGCATTCGAGAGGATGATGAAACTGTGTTTAAGCAGTGGAAATGGGGGACAAATCATTTTGTGCCCAACAGAAGGACTAAACAGTGCTTTGCTGGTTGGTGTCTCTGGACGTCCGGTGACTGGAAATCGCTTTTTGCTCTGTTTCTTTTCCCCTGTGTTCCCTCCCTGCAGGGCTTGTTCCTCTAGCCTCTTTCTTCTTTATAACGTTTTCTGCTTTCTTCTGAACCTTTCCATCTGTTATCGACCTAATTGGCCGACTTTAGTCGACTGCCCCGTGTCTTTGTATTTTCGCAGTAGCATGTGCTTTTGTGCGTATGTGAGCAGAGTGCATAACCGCTCATCCAGTGGCTTCCAACGCCTAAGCACGATCTCTTCTGCTTTGTCTCTGCTATGCTTCGTGGTGCTCTATGTGACTGTAAATAACGTCTTCTCATCTGGAGGACGCACGCTGCGCTTGCTCACCGAGCCGTAAGACTGACCAGCGTTTGTTATTTTAAGCCGCAGTGGGAGTGCGGGTGCCATGTTACACTGGAGCAATGCGAACACAATGACACGAGAGTCATTTGCCACATATGGACCAAAATGTGGAATCCATCTAAGTAGGAATGAATTCAGAGAGGTCAGGGGACAGAACAGTAACTGATTTCAACAGCAGAGGGCGCCTTGTAGCACACTAATTCTTTTGTCAAGGTTTTGTTTGCGATGGATCTCACAGTTTTGTGAATTTAGAATAGAAAAAAAGAGCAGGGACAAAAAATAGGCAGAAGGGTTGGGATTTTGAGCACCATTGTTGGAGATCTCAACACAATTATGCCAAGACATCCCAAAGCGTGTTTTCCAGAGTTTCAACAAGCACACAACTACACTGATTCCAATGTAATTTTACAATGAAATGAAGAAGAGCTCTGTTTAGTCTCTTGCAGTCTGCCAGCGGAGGGGTTCATGCCACCTACTTGAGAAAAGATTAGATTGAGTCTGATCTGGGTTGGTGAGCTTAATTCGGTTTAATGGCTTAAAAAGAACATTTTAATCTTTTTGCTGAACCCCTGGAATGGTCATCGATTTTTATGTTTCTTTTTTTCTTCTTTTACTCCAGATTAGTATTCTAGCTTCACCATGGGCTGTTTTCACTGCTCTGATATTCCTCTCTCTCTTTCCTCCCTTCAAGCGAGTTTGGGTGACCTGTCCCTGTTGCATGCTTTCATTTACTGGGCAGCAGGATTAGTGGCTCAGCTTCCCCCCAGGGAAAGAGGCTCCGTTTGTGAAGGAGCCTCTGTTCTCTGCCTTTCTCCAGGTTTAAACAGTCTGGATTAGAGTGCCCTCATGGCCAAATGCCTCGGCTAAAACAATCAAGAGAGTAGAACATACACACAAAAAAAATGTATGCTCTTATGATAGCCTATTATAGATAGCCAGATTGGCACTGATAGTCTATCTATCTAGTGAAGTAATTGTATAGACATCAGTCTTTTTCTCTGAGTATGCATTTTCTTAACATTTGGGAGACATGAAGTTTCAGTAATGTTTCAGGCAAAATCATAGTAGAAACAAATGAGACATTCTTTGTGGAGAATACCTCAGATAATTTGATTCTGAATAAAAATTGAATGGGAAATGTTTGACTTTTTGTCATCCTGTACTCTCATGTACTCCCATCTGTGGAAAACAAAAGCAGAATAATTTTGAAAATCATCTTTTTGTTTCTTCATCAGTGGGATTCAGTGACTTTTATTAAACTGTTTCCACACATTCTTCAGAATATCATCTTTTATGCTTTGCAGTATGGTTTGTAACAATGTGAGGGTTTGTCATCATTTACTGCTGACAGAATTTTCTTGATGAACTATCTCTTTAAGAGCTCCTCAAAAATCTTGAGTAGAGTCTTTCTTTTAGGATAATAACCATAGATCTATTTATTGATTACACTTGTTTAACTGTATAATGAGAACGGGAATCATAATATCATTTTATGATTAATCACATCAGTGTAATTGGATTGCTTTTACCACCATCATTATTTGGTTCACGACCTTGAGCTGACGTGGACATTGATTGGCCGCCTCACCGCACTGATTCACCTCTATTACTGGGATTACTGATGGCTTTGCGCTGTAGGTTGCACACCGATGTGCAATCATAAAAAAGACCTTAGAGGGCCTCTTAATTTCCCACAGTACACACCATTATTACCACACACGAGCAAAGGCTGAGGGGCAAATGATTTTCTGGACACACAATGGCTCAAGCCAGGTAATTGATTGCCAATAGTATTTGCAGTGAAATTAAAATAGGTGAAAGAGGTAGGGTTAGACATAAAGGTATTGATTTTAGAACATCATCAGCCTTGAATGGTGCACAATGGCCTACAAACAGTGTGAATTGGCAGACTGGGGTAGTTCCTTTGTGAAAAAGGATCATTTTACATGATCGGTTATTTGTTTTGGTTGAACTCGGGTCGGTGTTTTGGCTCGTTCTGTTGTTTTTGTAAAGAAACCCTTCCTGTGACATGCTGGGCTGATGACCTGTATTCACTGGGATGCCCTCTGTTCTGCATTGCCCTGTCAGCTACAACTACTTCTGTCTCCAACAAATGAGCCGCTCTGTCCTCTCTTTTTAACGCTTTTCCCTTTCTGTTTCTACAAATGAACGCCTCTGACACTCATGTTGGCTCCCGGTTCTCTCACTGGAAGCTCATTAGCAGGCTAGTCAACGCAATGAAGCCTGACTCTAAACGTCACGCTGTGCACGCCGCTCTCCCTGCGGTCTTGCTAGGTCCCAGTCTTGACCTTTTATTTGTTTTAATTGAATTCATCTGTCTGCCTTCAGCCTCAGCTTTTCTCTTTTTTGCGTGGTTTGGAGAGGCGATTGTGCTCGGAGAATCGCTGCCTTACCGCAGCGCTAAACAAACAGCAGGGTTTTTCAATTTGCTCGGCTCTGTGTTATTGACCGGGTGAAATCTCTCAGTGCCTGTGTCCCGCATGCTTCGAGTCTCTGTTTTTTTGTTTGTCAGAGCTGATGGTGGGCTGTTTGCTCAGCTCATCTGCTCAGGCTCCTTTCTGTGTGGTGGGTCAAACGATGGTTAGATTCACATTTCGATGCAATGCGACCTTGCCATTCGATGAGCATCTCTTTTTCAAAAGCCAAAACCAACATCCTGCTCCGGACGGCCTGTTTCCTGGGTCATTGTGATATCACATGCTGTCTTTGCGACCTGATCCAGTCTTATGCGGTTCTTGAGATGGCACTTTAGATGGTCAACACACAATGATAAAAGAGGTGTAATTTAAGTAATGCACCTCTTAACAGGAAAATAATACAGCCTGGTCATGTTCTAAAGATCGGGCAGCATTTTTGGTAGGGAAAATGGTTAAAGTGATACGATAATGCACCGCAGAACTATTGGTGGTCACAAGTAAGTGCACTGAAAATGGATGGAACGAGGTTTGTGAGTAGATGATGGTGAAAATTAATTCTCGTTTTCCTTTGCAGATTTAGGTTTCTGGTGTCATACGACCCACTTCTACAACCACAATGTGACAGAACTACAGTGACATAGGTCAAGAGCTAGTAACTGGAATTAAGAAATGTTTCTTTTCTTTCAGCTGAGATTTTTAAATATTTCAATAATTTAATTAATTAGTGTATATACATACACATGTTATTATTATTTATTTTTTACAGTTTAAGCATCATCCGTTATGAGAATCATCCGAAATATCAGAATTACATAATAATTTTGTGAATGGAATCAAACCCTTTCCATTTAGCAGTCAGGTGATTATGGGAATTTTTGTGGTCTTTTTGTTCAGTCTATGTAGAGCCTGATGGCCAGTGGAAAATGGCAGAGGAAAATGAGAATGAAAGAGATGAAAAGGAGAGGAAAAGAGTGGTCATTGTCTGAGGGCTTCTTTCTCCATGCACTCTCCAGACCGGGCCTGATGTTGGCAGCACAATAGCAGGGCAACCTGGCAGCTGATAGGGGGAAAAAAGAGGCAGAATGGAGATGTGTTTGTGGGAAGGATTTGTATGCCAATGAGCTTTAGCCTAGACTGACTGAAAGTCTCTCTCTTTCTCTCTCTCTTTTCTTCCTCAGTCACTCACACTCTTTTCTCTTCCAGCTTTCTCTCATTCTTTCCCTCCTGTGGCCAATTTGGTGCCGAGGGACTTGAGGATGCTGTCATTCAAAAATCTTGTCTTCTAAAGCTTTGTGTTCCCATGACTCCAAGCTTTGTCCTCCTGTGTGATTGTCAGAGTGCATGTGTGTGCGTTAGTGGGTGTATTCAGTTTTCCTTCTCTCCTGTCCACCGTTTTGTGTGTGTGTGTGGCTGTGCTTGTCTGGGTTTGCGGTGCTCCAGATAAATTCTACAGTACTTTCAGAGGGCCAACAAACACCAACAATACAATATTTTTCTCAGTATTTTACAGAGCCAGATTAAGCAAATGAGATACACACACAATTTATTCAACAATTTATTTAAATACATTTAAATTAATAATTTACACACACACACACACACACACACATACACACAGTACATTCTAAAGTTAGTAATATTTGCATAAAAATACATTTTGATTGATATATTGATTAATCTTTCTTTTGAGCCTTTATTCATTTCACGAATTCGCACTTCTTCATTCCTTTAAACAGTAATGATAGTAATAATAAGCAAATTTGGCGTGCTGTCCGG
>JAUCMS010000044.1:15594172-15636769 GCA_032357445.1 Enteromius radiatus
GGATAGGCATTCAGCGCGCTCTTCCCGAAACTATGTTAAAACATCCCTTAAAAATCCTGAAAAGTGGTGTCAAGTGATTCATCTTGATTAATCGCATCTAATACAAACGTTTTTGTTTACATAATATATATATATATATATATATATATATATAAATACACACAGTATATATTTTGAATATTTTGTATATATTTATATTCATAGTTAATATTAATTTTATAAAATTTTCTTAAATATGCATGTATGTATAATATAATATCATATATATATACATACACATATGTTATGTATACAAAAACGTGTATATTGGATGCAGTATTTTTAATTATTTGTTTTTAATTGACAGATTCCACAAAACTATTAAACAGCAACATTTTTGCTAAGAAATTAGCATATTAGAATTTGATGGCCGATATTATTTATTTAAGTGTTCACACTAAAACACAGATCACACATTTTTTATGGTATTAAAGGATTAGTTCATCCAAAAATGAAAATTACATCACAAACTACTCACCCCCCAAGCCATATGACTTCCATAAATCAGATTATATCTGCAAGTACTGTGATGTAAAACTAACCTATAGGCCATTTGGAGAGTTATCACATGTCCTCTGAAGCGACGTTTTAAAATAATAATTTAAATAACGAGAATAATGAGAATGCTGGGTTCCGGTTTCTTGGCTGACCTATGACTCGACGTATGAGACAACTTACATCATACATTGTACAAAAAGTCAGAAGTGAACCAAGAAGCCGAAACTCTGTGCTGTAATATTACATTTTGGGTAACCTTTTCCTTTAATGTAGAGTAATATGCGAAATTAAGTGTTAATTACTTTTAACGAAGAAAAAAAAATGCTTTGATATTATCTTCAATCAGGCAAATTCTGATTAAAAACAAACAAAAAAACAAATGCTAATACTGATATAGTCACTGGAATTTCTGGCATCTTTGTCTAAAATGGTTTTATATACGTCGTTCCAAGCAAGCTGTGAGTTTGGAAGAGGAAGCGATCTCTTCCATATGCTTTTCTGATGACTTTGGCTCATTATGGATGCAGCCCATGATGCTGGTAGCTGCTCGCAGGTACACTCAGCAGTGATTATGTGCTCACTAATGTGCCATTGGCTGCCGAGTGACCCAGCGTTGAGAGGGCCGACCGAACCGCACCGACTCCAGCATTCCTTAATGTCTTACAGCAGCGAGATCCACAAATCTTCAATTTCCCCCTTGCTGTACCCCTGTACCTCCCAGTTACCACGACAACACCCTGGCCCCTGCCACTGAGAGCGGAACGAAAGACCCTAAGCACCACTGACCGTCTCATTCAGATGGAGAAATGAATCCGAGTGGTTGAGAGGTGTGTGTGTGTGCGTTATCTATTATAAACTTTATGTTTTTAGGCCTAATGTGCTCTATAGGTAGGCAGTTTCAATACACTTTTTTATCTTCATATCGATTTCTGCTTTTCAGTAGGCAGTCCGTGTAGTCACACCTGTGACAAAGCGTGTGTTTTTGGCTGCCGCCCTCATTGTGAAGTCGTGCGGCTCTGCCTAAGGTATTGGAAGGGCTGGCGGGGCGTTTGATTGCTGGCAGGTAGATTAAAGCAGCTCTTCCGCCGGGATTAGAAAGCGAAAGGAGATGGAAGTGGAGATCACAGCCAGAGGAACACTGAGCTCTCCCCACTCAAAGCGTCCGTAATCACCCCTGGCCTGGACTCAAGCACTTCAACAGCAGGCGAGAGAGCAAGAGAGAAAGCGAGCATCATGGGGATCTGGATAAAGAGAGAGACTGAAAATGAAAAAGGGAACAGTTTTGATGTTGGTCTCAATATCTGGATGTGTGTTGTTATGCTAGTGATCGAGCGAGAGAAATTGGTTTTTCAGTGGTCGATGCCAGAAGACAGCCAGAGAATTTTCTTAGAAAGCATGTAGATTAATGAAGAATTCAAAGAACTGGAATCATTTTTGATTTACAGTATATGCAAAGTTTTCAAAAGAGGTGCCTACCAAGTCTGCATTAATTTGATCAATATACAGCACAAATTGTAATTCTATTACAGTTTAAAGTACATTTTTGTCTATTTTCATACATACATTTTATTCCTTTGATGCAAAAGATTGATTTGGTGATTAAGAAACATTTTATTTTGTTCATTCATTGATTCCAATTTTTTGGTTTGTTTGTTTGTTTTTTCTCTGAAAGAAATCTTAACTGACCTCGAACATTCAGACAGTGTATAATTTTAGTTTTTTTAAGGAAAAAATACATAAGTAAATGTGCTAAATTAATAGTTAAATTAATTTAAATATATTTAAAAAAGAATGTGCATTAGCAATTCTTTAAATACAACCTAATCTGTTTATGTTATTCAAGCAATTTTAATCACTGTCATTGTGAACAGCTCATTATCATCCAATGCCGATCCTCTTAGGGCGTGTTTACATTTTTTGCTTGGTTCTCTCTCTCTCTCTTTTTTTTTTTAGTATGGACCCAGAAAAAAAAAAAATATATATATATTTAGTGTTGGTTTATTGTGCATACTGTCATTCTTATCACAAACCTAAAGATACACATCAAATAAAAAACGTAAGGATTCAATCACAACCTGACTAGAGAGCTTTTGTGATATATATTTTATAAGCTTAGTGAACTTGGAAAAAGTGGGTCTCCATCAACTCTGTCAGTACCAAGGCTCGGGATGGCAGCCTTCATACAACCTTAACAAAGCAATCGCACCAGAATCTGTTTTAGTCAAGCTAAGCCTGCCAAGTGTAAACACACCCTTAAACTGCCCAAATGTCAGCCAATTTTTTTAGCCTGACCACTAAAACTCTTCTTATGAATGTCAGAAAATAACAAACATTTCCCACTCCTTATGCTTCCAGTAGGGATCCACTAATGCAAGGAACTAAAAGTGCAACAGATCAATGGATTATGATAAAAGTGTTGTATTTAATGATTTATCACAATAAAATCCTAGAGTGGACTCTATCTTGTCTCTGGGGCGTCCTGTTCCAGTAACATGGTCCCACAGTCTCTCTGCCTTTCTTGCCCATGTACAATGCTGCCCACCGACGATAATCGATACATGAGCATGCCTGTTTGAAACCAAACCCTGTGAAGAGCTCCTGCAGACAACAGAAGCGGTCATGGGAAAGCGATTCACATGTTGTGTTGAGAGAAACAATTCCACAGCAAACATAAAGCCTTAAAAATCCTTATGGTAAATTATCAGACCCATTGTATCTAACGTGATGGAAGTGTGTGATAAGGCAGTGTTTTTATTGTCAAAAGTGTGAGATGAGGCGAGATATGAATCTTACTGTAAAGTGTTTTGCTGGCTTTGATTTGATATCGAGTCATGGATGGTGTTTTGTGTCTGTTTTATTGGATGATGAATCGCTAGAAGGTTCACTCGGCAGCCAATGGCACATTAGTGAGCACATCTGTCTGTCTGTCATCCAATCTATCTATCTATCTGTCTATCTTTCTGTCTGTCCATCCATCCCTCCATCCATGTCGGTCTGTTACTTTAGCGAAATAACTTTGTCAAGACTTTGTAAAAGCAAAATGCATATTGTATTCTTTTAAAAGAAGGGTTAATTTAATTTTCATTTTATGTTAATTCTACTTCATTGCAAACAATTTGCAAGTTGTTTTCATTTAAAGCCTCTATAGACACACAGTTATGTTTGTGAATTGTCAGAGCTGAAGTGTGATGTGTGGTCTTTAGTTAAATAAAGTCTTTTGTTTCGCCACCACAGACTTTATCAACAGTGTTGTGAGTAATTGATATAGCAGGCATCCACCTGTGTTATCCTCATTATTCCTGGCTTCCTCTTTCCTCTGCCATTTCGGGGGTTTGTTTATCCCGATTTAACGCGTCCAAATTAGTGGTTCTCACTTGCAAGGCGGGTGTATTAGGTCAGCTTCCGTCCTCCATTACATTCTGTGCTATTAAAGACATCAGTAATCACTAGGTTTAACCAAACAGAGACCACAGAAATGCTCTTTATCTTTTGTGTGTGGTTTAAAACAGCGACCTTTCCTCAGATAAAAGGGTACCTGTTCACTGAGCAAACGGCCTTAGCAAACACTCTGACACACTTTCGCTACAATTTTATTTATTTAGAAATGTCACCGTCAACAGGGCGTAATGTGTTGCATCAGGCATAGAGCTCTTTGGAAAAGCGATCCTCATCAATCCAGAGGATGTAGATGGGGACAGAAGAGAGGAGGAGGAGGGGAGATGAATCAGGCATCACTGTATACCACACCATATTTTGTTTCATTTTGTCTTTTCTGTACATATAATATTAGGCTATATTTGCAAAAGCATTTCTGTCCAGTTTATTTAAATGGCCTCTTCTAGTGGCTAAACACACTGAATCTGAAGTGAGCAATTGACATTCACATCTATGTGTCGCTGTAGTTGTTTGGACATTTTATGCAGTGCAAAGTATGTGAGGTAGAGCAGATCCCTCTTACCGCTTAAGGATTACAGTCAGTCTGCAGGAAAATATTTATGATACATGACTCCATTAATCTTACACCGACACTGCACTGTCACTATAAATCAAACACACATCCCACTCTGCTTCATAGTCAGCAGCTAAGGATACAGTGGTCATATTTTGTTCAACACTTGTTTTTTTTTTTGTTTTTTTTTGACAAATCCAGTTAAAACATTAACTTCTGAGAGGGTGAAAGACAAACAAGGCTATTAAACTGCTTAAGATCTGCATGCCAATAAATTGCATGTGTGCCAATATAAAAAAGGTGCTGTGCTCAGCCGTTCTTTATGCGGATATCCTGAAGTATTGACTGGAAGAAGTTACCATTGTCTGTGTCTGTGTGTGTGTGTGTGCACATGTGTATACTGTATGTGTATACTGTATCAGTCAGGCTGCATTATTTGTTCTAAACAGAATTAGTAATTCTAGTTTTATTTTTATTAATTACATTTGAATAAAACACTATTAATAATAACAGCATTAATATGTCATGTATTATTCAAATGTATAATATACACATGTGACATTTTAATAGTGATGCTGTAAATTCTGTTTTTGTTCTGTAACACCAAAAACAGTATCACCATATTTATATTGGAACCAAATATATCTAAATTGTTGTTTTGGTAATTGTATCTTTTAATTCTGTTCATGAAATGTAGTATCCAAAATGGTTTGCAACGCTTTATCAAATGAGCCATGTATATGTTTAAAAAACACAACATCGGAGTTGATTAAAAATTAATAGCTGTCTATGCTAAGACCTTATTTTCCCTGGAATGTAGATCATAACAGAAGAACTAAGTTTGCAACCTGCCTACAAGCAAGAGAGAGAGAGTAGCATGAGAAATTAAATATCCTTTTAGATGGTTTGTTGACCCATTCCCCTTGGCATACACACACATACTCATACATACTCCAGAAATGAAAACCATCAATACTGCGATCGAGGGCAAACTTTGTTTTGCCAGTAATGCTGTGTAAGACATGAATGTGTTTTTATTGATATATCTGATTTGCAAAACAGTCTTTCTCTCGTAATGGGTTCCCAGCATTGGGTTTCGCCGCTGGATGAAGGAGGGCATTGTGGGAATGATTTAAACCGTGGGGCTAGACTCTCATCCCTCAGGCTACAGACCTGATTGTCTGCAACTGCTCTGTGATTTACTTGCCAAATATGCAATCTCATCTAACCAGCTTGTTTTGCTCACAATATGTCACGAGGTTGAGTGAACTTTAACAAATCATTACTTTTTTTTTTTCTCTCCCCTGTGTGCTCTTTCTCTCTAGTTACATTGCTGGACACCATGTCTGCTCTGGGAGACCTTGGCTGGGAGGCCTATCCAGCTGAAGGGGTGAGTAACACGACCAATCAAAATCAAGACACAAACACACACAACCCCTCCCCACATACACACACTCAAGCTTTAATCAAGTCTGACTCTTTCAACCAGCCCAAATTATGGTGCATTTTGTCTGCGCTTGTTTTACACAAAATTTTTGAACCACATAGGGACATACTTTTTCAAATTAAAATGAATCTATACTCCTGGGCTTCAACACACTTTTGAACCCCTCTAGCACATTTTTTCTTGCAGACAATCATCTGCAATCACGCTGTCGCGTTTCAGATGTGCTGGAATTGCATATGGTTAGACCCGACCTGCGCATGTATATTCATAAGAGTGGATACAGCATTCATCGTGCTCATGGGAAAGAAAGTCCGTAAGCACGTTCTCAAGTTCTTATAAATAGGAGTCACTGTTGTTTGTGTATGTAAATTGTAGGATGTGATGTCGAGGTCATGTGGATTCTAGTGAGCTTAGACCTGTTTCCAGCCAAGAGACATTCATGTTCGGCTTAACACCAACTTCCCCGGTCGCTTACTTCCAATTTATTTGAGGAAGACGTCAAGATTAAGAGTGTCTAAAGCAGGAACACAATCTCCCATGCCAGAGAGCAAAAGAAGGAGCCTTTATTTTAAGTAGAGAAGGCCTGTTCTGTCTTTTATGAGGCACCCAAAGTGGTCTAAAAATAATTGAGTTTGCAAAAACCATGGTGAGCTTAAAAGAAAATCAATCTTTGGGATTTCACAGCCGCCTTTTAAATGATTTAATAGAGCCGTCAGAAGCTAGATCAGATTGTCTGTGCCCCACACGCGTGTCTACGAGACGTGTCGTGTAGCAGCTAAATCTGGAGACGAGCGGAATTTACAAATGATTTTTTGCTGAAAATAGTACGACAGACATGAAGTCTGTGCCCCTTCTCAAACCTAGAAATATTAGACTTGCATAACAGAGTATTGCATTGCATAACAGGCTGATACATTGTCAATAACTCAAACCCGCTGTCTCACTCTAGGAGAGCATGTGAATATTGAATGACATTTAAAGTAAAGTTGTGGAGACAATGCAAATGCTAATGCAAGAGCAAGATCCTTAAAACAGATGCATCCTACAACCCAATAACCCAAACTTATGAGATTCATCATGTTTAATAGTCACAGTATTCTTTGCAGGTCTTTTAAATTTATATAGAGGAGATTAGCTTTTGTAAACGGCTTGGTGTGTTTGAATTGCTGTAGTAGGAGGATTGAGCACTGCTGTAGTGTGAGTGAACCCGGCACAAGCTCTAGAGAGTCTACAGAGGGCTGTTTATATATATATATTTTAATAATTTTTTTCTTTACTTTTTTTTTCTTTAGCAAATGTCAGAATAAATAATGAATTTCTTAAAATATTTAAGCTTTAATAATGCATTTATATATATATATATATAACAGGGTTATGATGGCATTTTAAGCATAACCTTACTTATTTCATAATTTTTTTTATACTCTATTTATATTTTAATAGAATGCTGATTGTAGGCCAATCCAGTTGACAAAAAGCCAATGGAATTTTTCCTTTAGATTTAGGATTATTATGGGATATATTATATACTGTGATTAACACAAGCTCATAATTCTTACACAATTTTATTTATCAATATAATCACAAATAAACTCAACTTTAGAATTTTCACCAGAAGTAAAAAGCCAAAATTCACCACTACTTTTTCCAGCAACTTATGCTTTGTTTTACAAGTTGAAACACTTTAGTTAGAAGCATTTGCAAGAGAGTGATTATAAACAGATTATGAAATAGGACTAGTGAGTAAAAGAGTTTTACTGTTTGGCGTGATCTTTAATGTCTTTGAAAACTTCTTTTAATCCTATTTATCCATCATCTTTTACAAGAGCATTAAAAGAATCAGGTGTCCAGTACAACTGATGTATCTGATGTAGAATAAACCATGAAAATACCTTGAACTTGTGTTAATTACAAAACTTACAGTATGTCAGGCATTTAACCAAAAACTTGTTGACATTGGCCCGATTGAACCTGAGTTGCTAAAATGCTTAAAATGCTTTTAGTACTCATTCTTGCTGCACTCTACACTATCGATTTTTAATGTCATCCATTTAACCATTCATTCTGAGATCAGCTAAAGAAAAAAAAAAGTGAACACAGGAGATATTGTGCATGTCCCAATGCTGTCAGTGTGCAGTAGACAACAGTTTTTAAGTAGATAGTATTCCCTTTTTACAGCAAACCACTAACCAAATTTAACCATAAATTATCAGTTAAAAAATCCAAACTAAGAGACTACAGGATTGGGTGACTCCCACATACTGTGAGATTCTCTTCCAATTGGCCTGCTACATGATGTCTGTTAAAGAACTCTTCAGAGAACATCCCTCCCTGTCCTCGTGTGGTGTTTACCTTAGATTCGGTGATAGTAGGAGTCTCTTTGTTTTGCTGGTATGGCAGTTATTTAATGGGAGTGAACTGTAAGGCTAAATCAGGTCTCACAGCTGCAGCTTGCATTTCATACTTGAGGATTATCGTGACCCGCCGAACCCGCAGACAGTGCGCCGTTGAGGAGCGGCTCAAAGGAAAGCCGAATGTTCCCAAAGCGGCCGCTTCACCTCCGCTGGATATTTACCTTACTGACTCAATCCACTGCCACTTGACCTTCGCAGGTCAAGACTAATACAGCTTTCCCTGTCCCAGATGTGGAAGGTTTGTTTTGGATTGGTTATCAAATGGCCATAGTCATTTAGGGTATGTGTGCATGTCTGTTACTAAAATAGAAGGGAGTAATTCACCTAGAGTGATAGAAAGCAGGTAACCCTAACAGCATGTCCTCCAAAAGAGGCCTTCTGCCCAAAAAAACAGACGTTCTTTTAGGGATTTAAAGTCAATTGCACTTAAGTATCTTAAACTACCAGATGATTGCGGGCCTGCAATTAAGTTAAGCCAATGAAGGGCTAAGCAGACCCCCTGATCTGACATATTTGCTTGGCTTCAAAGCGGTCAGAGCTTGTGAAGGGTGACTGGGGAATGGAGTTAAGGTATTTCAGATGAGACTCTAGGGGAAGCGGACAGCTAGAGACGCTAATTAACAAGACGCCCATGTCACACTTATGACCGCTGCGTTGATTGAGAGTGCCTAAGCTTTACCTCCTGTCCAAATAACCTGTTTTTCATTTAACAATGCGAGTGTGCGTAGATCTAGTTGTGCGTAGGAGGATTTACTGTATGTACGCTTTTGCTAGAGGTTTGCTAGTTTTGTATACGAATATATCAACTGCACATGGCCAATTTCCTTTTGCATACTAAAATGCACAACTAAATTGTATATGCACGTCTGGAGATCTGCAGTGTGTAACACAACCCGCTAGACTTTTGTATAACCACCATCTGTGGTAAAATACTTAATGAATTCAGACAATGCGTTTCCAAAGAACTTTCCGTAGTGGTTGAGTTCAGACCGACTTTTGAAAATAAATAAACAGAAAGGCATAAACCTGCCTTTATCCCTGTATAAATATTCTTAATTATTGCACTTAAGGGGGAAAGAACGTACCCAAGACGTTCAGTGGCTGTGGCGCTTTGATCTGTAATGTTGTCCGCCCATTCCCACCAGTCAGCATATGGCTCAGTTTAAAGCCAGACTGCGTTAGCAATTGACCCTTGTGCCTCGATCACTTTTTTAAAGCTATAAGCTAATGGCAATGTGTCATAAATGCTCTTTTTGTTGCTATGACATCATGGCTAGAAAGTGATGTGCACTCCAGACTGTGCTGATGCATGGAATAAAATACTTCAAATGCTTGATTGCGCTGATGTGGAAAATGGCTCTTTTGGAGACATTCTGCTGTACTCTGTCTCCTTGACCATTTGCTTAAATGTGCACCCATATTCAGCTGCCAATCAGTTTAAGGGTTGTTAAAGGATTAGTTCACCCAAAAATGAAAATGCTATCATCATTTACTAACCCTTGTTTCGTTCCAAGCCCATTTGACTTTGCTTTTTCCTAGGAACACAAAATACGATATTTCATGTACTGGTTGCTCTTTGCCATGGAGTTCCTTAAATCATAAGTTTAAAAGATTCCCATGCTGATTTTAAGTGTCATCTTTTTTATGATAAATCGAAAGTTAATCTGTTAACTGTGGTATCCGAATCATTAAGTCATTGGGTTTTGTTCATGAAAAAAAAAACAAAAACAAAACATTTAGATTCATTGTATCAACCTTTTTATTGAAAGAAGCATATCTGACATATCTACTTGCTTTTAGGGACTTAAAAGATCTAATCTGCATTTACTGTAATTGAAAGAGTGGTTGGTTCTCATTTTGTGTTCCACCAAAGAAAAAAAAAAAGATTTGAAACAGCATTAAGTAATGTAAAGTGCTGACAGACAAAAGAACATTTAAAAAGAACCAGCTTTAACTTTCCCTGTCTTCTTGCAGTCACAGTGGATTGCTCCCATCATGCATTGTTCAAGAAATCTTGAGCAGAAATGATGAGGAATATCTTCAAGTGAGAACTCAAGTGGTCAAGCAACAGTTTCTGAATTCTTAGTATAAGTTCTAAGTCTAGTATGTTAGTCGCTGATTGATCAGAAGCTTGAATGAAACCATAAAATCACTTAGAACTGAGCCGGTGGTCCTTCAGCTCATTTCTGCTGCAAATTATACAAAGAAGGAATAGAATTTATTCAAGCAAATCAGAATCTTTTTTGAGAAGCAGCCGTTCAAGAAATTGCCCACCCCTCTAAGACTCCCTGGATGGTTTATTTTCTCTCCCTTTAAGGAGTGAAATGTTACTTATGCATGAAGTGTTCCAAATGAAGGAACCTTAGACAAGTGGAAGCAGATGGCAAGAGAAGATGGGAAACGAGTCCCTCAAACATGCTCTATCTACCGCTGAGGCACACTATGTGTTCCATAAATGAAATAGTAATAATATAGAAATACATAACAAAATATAAATAACACCAATAATGTGTCTATGGCAAAGGTGTGTGTATTTTTTATTTATTTATTTTTTTTAATAGGCATGCAATACAAAGCCCAGACACCAAACACAGACACCAAAGCTTCTAAAATATAAAATATGTTTATTCCACTAAATAAAGTTGATACAGAAATGTCATGGGTTCATATTAAAATAGTGAAAAAACATTTTTGCAACTGTAACAGTTGTTTTGTCTGTTTCAGTGGGAGGAAATCAGTGTGATGGATGAGAGGAACACCCCCATGCGCTCCTACCAGGTGTGTAATGTGATGGAGGCTAATCAGAACAACTGGCTACGCACACGCCACATCCCACGAGATGGAGCGCAGCGCGTCTACATCGAGATTAAGTTCACCCTGCGTGACTGCAACAGTCTGCCTGGAGTCCCTGGAACCTGCAAAGAAACTTTCAATATGTACTACTATGAGTCCAACAACCCCAACCTGTGGTTTATCAAAGAGAGCCAGTACATCAAGATCGACACTATCGCAGCCGACGAGAGCTTCACGCAGACTGACGTGGGTGATCGCGTTATGAAACTGAACACAGAAGTGAGGGACATCAGTAACTTGAGCAAGAAGGGTTTCTACTTGGCTTTCCAAGATGTCGGAGCCTGCATCGCTTTGGTGTCCCTGAGGGTCTTCTATAAGAAGTGTCCTCTTGCCGTTCTGAACTTGGCCCAGTTTCCTGACACGGTGACTGGGGGAGATTCGGCTTTGGTGGAGGTTAGGGGATCTTGTGTTAATGACTCGGAGGAGTTTGAGGCGCCGAGGATGTACTGCAGTGGAGATGGTGGATGGCTGGTGCCCATTGGACGCTGCGTCTGCAAGCCAGGCTTTGAGGAGAACAAGGACTACTGTCAGCGTGAGTTTTCTATGCAGCATTTTTTCTCCTGTATTGGCTATCTTTTATATAGAGGGGACCTAAAAGGTAATTAGACACTTTTGTACTTTCAAGTTACCCTTTAAAATGTAGAGATGCACATGACATTTTTATCAACTGATATTAATAACTGTTGTTAAGAACTCTTTTCTAGTCTTTTTTACATTATTACATCATCTAATGCTCAAATAAAGTTATAATTTAATAACAGTAATAATAATAAATGTTATTTATAGGATATCTCAAATATATATATTTATATTTAAAAAATCATACTTAAAAATAAAGATTCTTTATTTAAAGCTTTCAAAGTAATGTTTTTTTATTCAGTGTGTGAAGCCATCAGATGTGTTTTCTTTAAAATGAGTGCTATATTGATTAGATATTTTATTACATAAATGCAATGATTTATGTAATAAAATGTGTGGCAAAAGTGTCCAAATACTTTTGGGGTTACTGTATAACAAAAAACATGTTTTTCTGACTTAACCAGGCAATTTATTGGGTAATATGACACATTCTGTGGTGATGAAATGTATCCGCAGCCAGATTTTGTAGCAGTTGCGGTCCCTTTGTTTGCTTCTGAAGTGAGCGTGTATGTGTGTGTCTGTGAGCAAATGCAAATAAGTTTGCAATGAAAGTAGCTGAGGGCTTCAGTGACTCATTCAGATTCACTCTGTGCCTCGTTTCCCTGTGTTGGGGAAGGTAGTTGTGCTCCAGGATACAAATTATTGAGACATAGCATTCCACAGACTATCTGTTCTGTTTACTTGCTCTGCAAATCCATAGGCCTCCAGCAGGCAGACTAACTTTTATTCGAAAGTGTACGTTCGTTGGATGAGTTTTTAACAGTTTACTCCAAAGAAGTCAAAGTTTTTTTTGTTTTTTTTTTCCATTTTATTTTTTAAATCTACTTATTTTTTGCATCATTTTATGCTAGTGTAATAGTACCTCAAACCCCTGATCTTTCTGATTCATTTGGTCAATAGTGAAGCTGTTGTTTAGCACTGCATTCACAATATAGGGCCTAGCAGTTTACTACAAAACACTTTAAAATTAATAAAATTTCATCAAAACATTATTTTACTAAGCTAATCCATTATTAAACTTGTTCTAGAACTTAGGCTCTGGCACCTTTATGGCTAGTTGGCTAAGAGGTGTTTTAAGACATAGCTATAGCTAAACTGTATGCTATATGGTTGTGCTGTATTTATTTTAGATGTTTTTATTTGATCTGCTGAGATCATACTAGCTTCAATTGTTCCTAATTCGTCTTGTGTTGTTCTTTTGCTGTTTTGACTCCTTTGTAGCCTGCAAACACGTCAAAACATAACAAAATAAGTATCTAGCAACCCACAAAGCTCTCGCAGGTTCAAACCTCTTGTTGATTGAAACTCCTACTTATTTTCATTTATTTGCTTGGCATCGTTATGCAGTGCATGTTTCTTTCATCAAATCTGAGATCTCGGACGGCTGTGGAAGCGAGGAAAGCATGACAGGCTCCTGTGAGTGTAATCGTGGGGCTGTTGTTCTCTTTCTTTGTGCATTTGGCTGTTTCCCATCTAATGGCTGCTGAGTGGCATCATGTTGTTTGCTAATGAGTAGGCTAGAGCAACTCAGAGGGACCTGCTGAGGAGCTAATGACAGCACCTTCATGATGAAGCGTTAGCAGACTTCACACCACTTGCAAACAGATAACATTTTTCTGTGTTAACTACATTTATTTGTGCTTTTAGCTGTTTATTTTTAGCTTAGCTTGTGCTAATCTCAGAGGGTCAGTATTACTTTTTTTTTAGGGTGACCATCATATGTTCTCTTTTTCCCAGACATGTCCCTGCTGAAAAAAACTGCATATGCTGGTTTGGTATATGGTTTGTTGCTGGGAGGCTGGTTTAGGCTGGTCCTTTGCTGGTTTATGCTGGTCCTCTGCCAGCATGTGACCAGTATAAACCAGCAAAAAACCAGCATCCCAGCATCAAACATGCTTAACCAGCATATGCTGTTTTTTCCTGGCAGGAATTTCTTAATTGCCTAAAATGTCATGAATTTGGCTTTGTTTTCCTATTGTTTTCATCTTTTTTGAGATTAATGACTGAAAAGTAGTTTGAAAGGGATAGTTCACCCAAAAATGAAAATTCTGTCATTAATTACTCACCCTCACATCGTTCCAAACCCGTAAGATCTTTGTTCATTTTCGGAACACAGATTAAGATATTTTCAATAAAATATGAGAGAAATAGAGGTATGGTGTTCAATTTCAAACATTTACATGTCTTCTAATTTCATGAAATGACATAAATGCAAAAACACTGTTTTGAAAGCCTCCTTCTCATGCAGCAGGTCAAGGAATGGTCACTCTTTGCAAGATAATCTTATCAGAACGTGCCAGAGTAATGAATTGCTCTCTGCCGGTTAATTAACCTTATTCATGACAAAGCTAGTTGTATCTTTTCTGGTCCAATTGCTCAATCAATCATGCGAGAGGTCAGTGGAAAAGAGAAATAAGAACTCACTGAAGGCCTTGCTAACAGAGCACAAGACTCAATAAATAGAGATTGACCGTGTTGAGCTATTTCTCAGTGTGTTGGTCCGTAGGCCAGCATGACGAAATGGCTAATCATGGAGGTCTATTGGCAGCGCAAGGCCAGAGGTCGTCTAATATATGGCCCTGTCCTTCATCTCAGGCAGTGAATTATAGCTCTATGTGTGTGGGTATGTGTAAGCGTCGTTTCACCATAGGGACTGCATTACACATCAGGCCGGCAGATGGCTTTTCATATTTGGAACATGAGTTATCCCTGTAAGCTCTGATTATTTTGCGGATTTGCGAATGATCCTTCACCTCTATTAATCTGACAGACTCTCTAGAAATGGATTCAGCTGGTAGTACAATAGCTGTCTTGGAGACCACATGGTTGTTTAATAGACAGGAAGACATCTAGCAGATATGGGAAAGCTTAGAATGAGATTAGGACTCATGGATCTATTGCTTTGTACCTTAGGCCACTTTGGGTTAGCATGTAGCCTTTTTGTTGTGGTGGGAGATTTCTGATTATGATAGCATAATTAGAAAATCTGATGCTTTCCAGTAGTGAAAAAGGTAAGATGTTTCATAGCAACATTTAAGGCTTTAGTTCACTGAATTTTTAATCATTATTTACTTATTCTTGTGTTGTTTAGCCAAAAGTAACAAAAGGAACTAAATACTGAAAAAGTTTGTGATGAAAAAGTGAATTTTGAACTTAAAAAACAAAAACAAAAAAACATAAAGAATAGTAGCCTAGTTCCTTGTGCTATATTGGTATACACTATTGTTAAAAAAATTGGGATTTTTATTTATTATATTATTTTTATTTATTTTTTAAGTGTATTATTTATTAAATATATTAATTGTGCAGCTCTACTTTGCAGTAGCAAAAAAATCTATTCTCAAATCTATTTTGAATTACTGTATTTAGCCAGCACTTGCATATACTGTAATCACTGAGAGGGTAAACAAACTGTATGTGAGCAGTCAGTCCTCCAAGACTCAAAGCTTTTTTTTTTCCCGTTGACTATAAACTCGATATTCCTGTTATTTATTTATTTCCTGTTACTTATCATTCATTAACCCTGAAGCATTAGGTTGGGGATTGCCTTATATATTTGGTGCTTATCATTTTCTCCTGGTTTTTGGCCAGCTTGGGAGACAGGGACAGGAAGGGGGTTTTTGTTTTTTTTTGTTTTTTCAGGATTTTATTTGCTAGGTAAGTTAAGGCCTCTAACCCAGTTAGTCTTCGCATTTGTTTCGCATTCCCCTTCCGAAGATATGTTTCTACTTAATGTAAATAATAATAATAATGGAAGTTTCAGTTTGGTCATTGTGAGCTGGGACAGGAGAGGAGCTAAATGAGAAATTTACTTTAATTCTACTTTGCTTGTCATTGGCCTTGCCAACCCTAGACTGCCCGGGATGTGACAGTTGGATGCAAATAAAGTTTTAATATACAGGTATTATTATGCTTTCCGCCCTTGTACCTCACAAAGGTGCCCTTTTTGTGTGCCACAGAAGAAAGAAACTCATACAGGTCTGGAAAAACATTGAGGTTACATTTTATGTGAACTAAACAATCAAGTATGTAGGCATTTGGAGTATTTAGAGAGAAGTGGGAGTGAAAGGAGTTCTACTTTTATCTGCTGAAATTTCACAGCGGAGTGAAATTCAGAAAAACAAAGGGAACACTTCATTCTTTTCACAGTTTGTTTATTGTGAGCCAAGGTGAAATGAGTGTTCACCTAAACAGCAAGCTTTTCAAGGACTTGAGTGCTGGCTAAATTTGGAAACATTGTTTGACTAAAGCCCACATGGGCAATCGTGTTACCTCTCCAGGACCGTTAGTAACTGGCATCTCAATGAGTCAGTACAGGCAAAAGGTGTTGGTTTCTCACACTTACTCTGGTGTTTATGCCCAGGAGAGCTGAATCCAGGCTCTCCTCGGAGCCAGCGCTCAGCAAACAAAAGGTCAGAGCCCTATGAAAAGCATGTCAGCTGCTCTGAATAGCCTCTGTGGTGAAACTGTCAGCAGGCTAATGTATTAAAATGAGGCTTTTTTTGCTTGTCTTCTTTATGCAAGGTAGGTGCTAATGGACTCATTAGCCGGGCCCGCTCTGCCTCTGAAATGGCAGCCAGCTCTAATTACTGACATTTTCCATAGTGCTGTTTTTGTAATATCCGTGTTTTTCTTCAGCTGTTCCGTGGTCGAGTTTCGGTAATGGTCACCCCTCCTTCCCGATGCGGGCTCTAGCGACGCTCGGAGACCACTCAGGAGATGAGGCTGCTGGTCCCTGTTTAAATATTCATTAGGACTCATGGATCCAACTGTCTCTGAGAAACGTGAATAAAAAAGGCTAAGTGCTTTCATTTAAAAAAGGCAACAAATAATGGAAAATGATGACATTCAATTAGGCTTGGCTGTGTGCTGCCCGTCAACGCTTCTCATTTGGAAGTCAGCAAGGAAGTCCATTTGAATGCTGATCAGCGTATGTTTGTTCAAGACTGCGTTTTTTGACAGTCGTGCATAAATGTGTTTGAAAAGGCATGAGCGTGTGTGTTTGGTTGAGTCGTGTCGTCCTCTGCGCTGGGGTAGTGAGGCAGGCTAGTGATGGAACATTTCCATAGGGACTTCTGGACGAAGCGCGTTCCCTCTATGGTTTTTTCAGATGACGCAGATGGTATCGTTCTGCTTATAAAATATTAATATCTTCATGGCAGCATCTTTTAAAGTTAGATTTCAACACACTTTTTGAATATAACTGTAATTATCAGAAAGATGGCTTGTTTGTGACGGGTAGATCGAGTAGATCGTGATGCCGCACTTTCAGAGGACTTCAGATTATACGGCCTCCTTTAGCTTTGGATGATTCAATTGAGATATATAATTGTTTAACCAAACATATATTTTTGTTTTAAAGTATTTGTTCACCCAAACATTTAAATTGATTCATTATTTACTGTTCCCTTATATTGTTTTAAACCTGTATAACTAAAAATGTAAAAATGTCACTCTCTACCAATGTGGAGGTAAGCAGTATGATAATTTAAATATAATAAGATAAATAATAAAATGGTATGCTATGTAGTTATTGACAAAGTTATGTAGTCATTCATGTTATTTCTTTCTTTCGTTCTGTATTTTTGAAGCTTGACAGCATCAGTACATTCACTTTGATCATATTTTACAAGTGTAGCAAGAGTATTGTTTCAAAAAAATCATACTTTTGTTCCACAGAAAAGAGAAATGATGATGGTTGAGTTTGGTGATCTCTTTAAACAGATGTAATTCGTCAGCAGTTTTACTGCAATGTAGCACAGAAGGCCATCATTTACTCAGTCCAGCTTAACACACACTGAATGCTGTTTTTATTATTGATTCCTTAATGTATATTTAATGTTGGATCGGATGTGGAATTTAGTGATTTGAATCAGTCTGAGATATGCACTTAATGAGTTTACAGTAAATTTAGTCAACTTACCAGAATAGCCCATCTTCTGATGCTCAGATGAGTTCTTCATTGATGGTGAATCTTCCTGAGTGGTTCACCCTGGTGTGTGGCTTTTTTTTTTTTTTTTTACATCTGGCATTTGAAAATAGGCCGGTCCAGAACCTTTACACCCTGCTAGGTAATTAGCATGCTCAGGCTGTCTTCAGTCTCAAGGGGGCTCTCATTAGCACAGTCCTCTTTCTGTGGGCTTTATTCACAGCGTTGAGATCTGATAAGAGCTGTCTGTTCTCAGGTCAGTTATTGTGTTGCTGCTGGCACTGTTAACATTTTTTCAAAATGCAAATTTTTAAAATGAATATCCACATTATAATGCTGTGGTGCCTAAATTTACTTGTATCATTTAAAATGATTGATTTTTGTTTTTATTCAAAGTTTTCACTAAATAGTATTGATCAATTATCAGCCATAACATAAAAATACATTTTTGACTTAACAGTCATTTTGATTTGGCGATTCAGTATTTAATTTAAATGCAGAAATATTCATAAAACACTTTATTATTAATGATTATAATGCTAAAGGAGTGTATATATATATATATATATATATATATATATATATATATATATATATATATATCCTTTTTTTAAAATATAAATAATTAAAATCACTAATTCCAGATCACAATTTAAATCAATTAGCAAAAACTTAAAATCTTTGAAAATCTTTAACTGAATTCCATTTAATAAAGTTCTAGCCGAACATTTTTCAGCTAGATTGTGTTGTGTGGCTCATTGAAACATTTCTACCCAGATTCCCAGAAATTGTATAAAAACTAACCAGTCAGATTGAGGCTTGGTATATTAAATATAAAAACATTTTTTTTTTGCATCAGATGGATCAGATGAAACCACAGTGAGATGTTTTTAGGTGGGTAGGTATTTATGATGAATATTTTGGGCTGTTCCTGTGTACAATTTTTAGATTCTGCCGAATGTCAATTGTGTTTGTTTCTATTTTGACACAAGGCTGTGTATTTATAAGATACAGTCAGTGAGTTGTATTCAGACATCTGTGTTACCCAAGGTACTGATGTCTCACTGAGGTAGTGATGTCAGATAGTGTCTCACTGATTAAACAGAATAACTGACTGTACGAGTCCCTGTGCGCTGTGTAGATTTCAGCCATCCTTTCTGTCTCTCTCAGAGTAACCCTAGACATCCATGGTAAAAAAAAATAACCTGATGTGTACTGTCACAGGGATTATATCATTATAAAATTGAGATTTGCTGTCAAAACACCACTGGATACATATCCTCAATTGCACTCGTTGCACACTGTTTTGGTTCTGTCTCTTCCTTTCTTTCCATTTTCTATCACTGCTTTGAATTGATGTTTTTTTTTTTTTTCTCTGTCTCTCTCTACCTGACCCCTGGAGGCCCGAAGCAGGCCATTCATGCTGTCTGCGTCTGCCACAACCAATTACAGTTCCAGCAGAGACCAGAGCAGCCCAGACACCTGTCATCTTCCACTCCTCTGTCCTGGAACCCAATATACTTTCTCTCTCCACTGACTCACTCTCACTCCTCCTGTATGACGTTGGCCGATCGCTCCTACTTAGGTTCTTTCCGTCCTTCTCTTCAGTTGGCGTATTTAATTTCTCTCTGTTCCAGTCTTATGCCCTTCAGTAAGTCCTGCTGTCTTGCACTCTTTTGAATGGTATGTCATGCTTTATTTCTCGTGCAGGATCCAATAAATTGTATGGGATCAGTGTGGTGCTTCAAACGGGTGAACAGGTTAAACCGGTGAACAGGTCATTTTTTTGATATGAGCATCAAAACACAATTTTTGTTTTTGATGTGATGATTCAATGTGAAGTGTGACAAAGGCAATTCTGCCTTCAAGTCATGTCTGAATGACCATATTTGCAATATGTTTTAACTACAAGTGGGAAATTCAGCATTTTCTCAATTATAGTATGTTAGTGTTAATACATAAGATTACGTGTACAAAAATACATAAGATTAATAATTTTGAATGTGTTATACAAATTTACTATACCACTGTATAAAACTAGTCATCTAATGCACTCTTCAGTTTGATTCACTAATGCTAAAAAGCCTTGTGTTTTTGACAGTAGTTGAAAAAGAGTGAAAAATATGAAATTCCCCAGTGCGTTGATCTATTTTATTCAGCTCAAAACCACTTGAACATGTGTCACTTCATATTTATAATTTCTCAACTCAAGCAGGAACCTCCCAGGATTACTTGGAGGCAGTATAAACTGAGAAAATGGAAATGTACTTTTGGGTAACAATACTGTCACTAGCCAAAATAGTATTTAATATGACTGAATCAAACTGATTATATTAGGATGCATCATTTAAAGCCACATTTAATGATCTGATTACTTTACTTTACTAATGTTTCTCTGAGGTGGGCTCTGAGATATTTAGTGTCCAAAAATCTCTGGCTGGGTCCAGCAGCAGCACACACTGGGGTCAGTTTGCTAAAGATGCCCAGAGCTTTCTGGGTTGTTGAAGTGACAGCAGAATACAGATTCTGGCTGCTGGTGAAAGTGCGTCCTGGCTGATTGCCCGCGGGTTTCTCTTAAAAACGATTAAGACCAGACTGATTTGATTTCACAGTAGGGAAAGTGGGTCATGGCTTTCAGCATTGAAAGAACTGGTGAAGCTGGTCAACCAGCATTATTTTGTTATAGGAAGTCTTGTTGTAGTTTAAAGTCTGGTGAAGACACCAGCATTTAAAAGCACATGCTTGTAACCGCCAGTGTTGTTCTTTTCATCAGGGAGGACAATGATTAATTCTTTAGCTTTTCCTCTTTTTACACTTGTGTCACTGCTCTCTGCAGTATATTTTTACAGTGACCCCCAAAAATATTTGGACACTTTCTGGTTGTCAGACATTAGTGGATTATGTCCAGTGTGATAAACTACACATGTGGTTAAGAGACATGAACTTGAGGGAAACTGAAAATGCACTTAAACTTATAGATGGTTAAAAGTCAGAAATGGCTTAGAAAAGAATGAGCTCTGTAATAATGAAATATTGTCGGTCTATTTATACTGATTTATACTCTTTTGTCCATAGCTGAGTGTCTAATATGTTTAGCCTGAATTTTCATTTAATTGAAACAAGGAAAACGTATGATGTAAACGGAATAAAATATATGGTTTAGCACTATTTCTAGTATAATAAAAAGGCTAAATTATATTATGAATACTATTTTTGTTCATATATTTCAGACCTTAGTGACTTATTTTTGTTTTTAATTTTGAAAAAGAGGCAATATATAATAATACATGGTACTGGAAGTTCATGGAATGAATTATCCCAAAAAAATATTCATCTATTTTAAATGGCGTGAAAAGGCAATCGTTTATTTTAAAACGCCAGAATGTTTTATGGATAATTTTTCCTCCTGCAAAGTACACAGACTTGTCTTACCAAATGTCTGTAGCCGTCTTAAAAGTAATATAGAGGTCTATCAAATCTTTGTTTCAGATATTTGCTCAATGAAGTTTTAACGGAATCTCTCAAAGCAGAATGACTCTTTGTAGCTCATAAGAAAAACAGACTTCATCTTTTAAAAGAGAGCTCCACATGATATATGAACTCATAGTGATATATGAACATGTTAGAAGTTAAAACAGATGTTATGAAAGGTTATTCTTTAGTGCTGCGAAATGCATTTTAATCTTTTGGGGGGCATTTTTAATCATCTTTTGGCAGATCATGTTCAAATAACCCCTCTTCCTCTCACCCGCGTGTCCTGTCATATATCAATGGAGGTGTATGTGTGTGTGTTAAACCTGTATGTGGCAGCAGTGTGAAGCAGTAGTCAGTCAAGACCCACCTGATCCCTGTTAAGTTCATCTGAAACAGCGGAGGATCTTTGAAGGTCAAGTGCTCCCTGAGCGGCTACATTATTCCTGAGCCCTCTCTCATTCGTTCTTTCTTTCCCGCAGTACAGGGTCAGTCAGAAGCCCAAGACCTCTCGCTGAAAGAGCTCTTGAAGCGCTGTGTGTGCATGGGGGCAATTTTACCTCATGCCAGATGTTTCATGAGGGGGACTGATGGGTGATGTGGAACGACTCCTTGAATAACAATCTGGGGGCCGTTTCCAGCCCCACTTTGCTCACATCCTCACAAAGCTTCAGTGTTACTCACTGCCGACCTCAAATACACAGCTGCACCTCATTTTCAGACTACATCACCCTCTCTTCCTCCTCCTCCTCCTCCTCTCATTCTCTCAGACTCTGAGCAAGTGAAATGAATAACATTTATTCCCCAGTATTTCAAGTCCAGGGGAAAAACAAGGCCAGAGAAAGTGTAGCAGTAAATGGATGTACAGATGGAAAATCTGAGGTCCAAATATAGATCGCCTTTTCCCCCATGGGATGATGCTGCCATAATAGTTGTGCAGAACAGCATGGTTATATTCATAGCTCAATACATATTTTTGCTGTAATTGGGGACATCAGAGCTCATCTTTGCTAGGACGGTGGAATATTGCAGATTGTTAGGAGTGTTGCACACACACACACACACACACACCAGCAACAAAAGGCTGAACGGAACAGCAAATTATTTTTATAAGGTCTACATGAAATGCTGTTCGTAGTCTATTTTGCTTTCATAATATGATGAATTATCATGTGATACAGAATCTACAACAAGAAAAAAATGCAGGATGGTCCTTTTTTTTATTAATTGGGAATAGATTGGATTGTGAAAGTGGATGTTATTTACTAGTGGAGGAAGTAAAAAGTAAGAAAATAGTAAAAGGAAAGTAATTTGAAGGGTATTTTTTTTTAAATGACCGATGAATTATCCACAGTAATATACAGGCCTTTTTCATAATTTTGCGATTACGCTTTACTTTATTTATTTAAGACTATTTAAGACTTTATTTATTTTAAGAATAATTAAGACTGATCCTTTAGCTGACTAGTTCTTAACTAGTTATTATTATTATTTTTAGCTTCTTTTTTTCCTCCTTTTTTAAATTTAGATTACATTTGCCATCAGCCAGTGCTCAGTTAAAATTAATCTTAAAAAAAAAAAATTACAATGTACTGTTAAATGTACATTTAATTCTTGTTTTAGTTTGTAGTATTTTTTTTTTTCATTTGTCTAATACAAAAATAATACTTTTGAGGGTAGTTGTTATTATTATTATTATTATTATTATTATCAGTCATATTATTGTCCATAAAATTAAAATTATTATGAGCTTATTGTATCAGACAAAATTTGAAAAAAAAAGAAAAAAAGGGGTGCCATTTGGTGATGTTGATAAACTAATTTCGGGAGGAGCGCGAACAATTAATCAGACACAGCCGCCGCCGCATTACCAATCATTATCATTACCTCTCATTAGCCAATACAGTCCAAATACTCGCCCTATTAATAAGCCCATTCCCTTCCTTCCGTATCTTGTTCTAAGCATCCCTCCTCCTCCCCTTCTCCGCCGTTCGACTCCCGGCTTGCCCTCGTACAGTACGCCAATCACGGTACTATTATTATTTGTTTTTTCGATGAGGAAGCACAAACTCGTGAATTAACATCTTTTTACTAGATTACTAAACATGAATTAACAATGAAATATACTTCTAAAAATGTCTAGGTATTAACTAAGTTAATAAGTTAAGTTAAGTATCAATAACAAAGATTAATAAATCCTGTAACCCTAATGCATTGTTAGTTAATGTTAGGCAGTGAATTGCATGTTATTGTTAAGTTTTACTAAATATCAAATAGCATCAGAAAAGTTAAAATGTTTTTATACAAATCGTGGCATTGCACAAGATGAAGAGATGAGCTAAGGGAGACAGAGGTGAAAAAGGATGGAAAGGTCTGGAGTTATACATTGCATGTTGGGAAGCAGCTGTCTCATTCCTGAAGGAAATGGAGAATTGACTCCTCTGATCCGTGGCGATAAATTCCAGATGTGTTTGAATGTTGTCAGACCCACGACTGTGTCCGCGTTGACCTCTGTGCTGACAACACCAATCACAGCTCTGAGAATTGGCGGCCGCTGTGTTGCTATGTTATCAATAATGCAAAAGCTCCGGTGCTTTCGCCTGCAGTCCATGTCTCTCATAACCCAATTTGCACCTCAGATCCCTGCTTTGCCTTCCTGGAGACTGCAGCCTTTTGTCCTCTCTAAAGTGAGGCTGCTCTATGTCTGCTCAGACACTGTTGCTTTGGCACTTGAGTTCAAGGACACAGAGAAACACAAAAGGAAATGGTACTTTTAGCCACACATGCTGAGTTTATTGTAATGTTTTGTTTTTTTTTTTCATTCTTAGTCATCTTTAAAGCATTTTTCCTGTGCCTTTGATGCTGTAAGTGCTGACGTACCTGATATTGAACAGACTGTAGGTCTGGTATCACAATAATACCACGCAACAGGCTTGAGCATTTTTGTGTGTTCCTTAATAAAATGTGGAACAGAGGGTGCGATATGAGATATGTGCATGTGTGATGTATTGGAGAGTGCAAGCAGGTGATAAGTATCGCTCTGAATTGATTAGTCTGTCAGAGGAGGTAAAGATCTGCACCTGCTTCATCAAACAACACTTCACCCCCACAGATTTATAACAGCCATCCACCCCCTCTGCTCGCCACCACACCGCAGGAAAACCAACTCAGCAACCCTGCAGGAAACGTACATGACCATTTTCTGTACAATAAGAATATATATATATATATATATATATATATAAGTATATTTGTGTATTTTCATGCTGCACTTGCATGCACCTAGTCTTACTGGACAGGACTTTTGATTACTGGTACAGTCACTTTACAGCTTTTTCTAAACATACAGAATGTGCATTGCTATTGTTACTAATCAATATAAAAGTTTGTTTAGTTTGTGTGTGATATTTGGAGATGTATGGTCCTGACTCCTGAATTTAGTGACATCGCTTTAATCAATTGTAGTGGCAAAAATGGTTTATGTAAGATATTGTACCAAGAACAGTTTACAATTTACAATTCTGTCAGTTCCAAAATAATACCACATTTATTTTTGGGAAAGAAATCTCTTATGCTCAAGCTTGCATTTATTTGATCAAAAATACAGTAAAAGTAGTAATATTATGAAATATTATATATATATGCACCAGTTGACCGGCCATGCATTTTTTCAGCCTATTTAGTAAAAAAATATTACATTGGAATCACCCATTAAAAATATGATTGTGCATCACTAATATAGGCATAGAGTTTAAAATAGTAATTTGAGTATTTTACATTTTAAAATGGATTCCTGTGATGGCAAAGCAAAATTTTCAGCAACCATTACTTTTAACTTTCTTAATTAGTTTGATTCCTTAAAGGGTCAGTTCACCCAAACATTCTGTCATTAATTACGTCTTCAGAACACAATTAAGATTTTTGATGATGTCAGAGAGCCATCTGTCCCTCCAGACAGCAATACAACTGAAATGATCCCAGGTCCAGAAACGTGGTAAAAAAAAGTCCATGTGACATCAGTGGCTCAACTACCGTTTTGCGATGATAGGAGAATACTTTTTTGATTTTGCGCAAAGAAAGAAATTCTTTCTCCTATAACTTACGTCTTCTGCCATTTTAGAGAATATTACTGCAAGCGATACAGACTTTCCTTCAGGCGCAAACAGCCACAGATTACGCAAATTCACATGCTTTCATCTGGATATAAACAAGGCTGATTACGTAAAATATGTTAAAGCTTGCGTATACAGTGCGTTGAGCATGGCGGAAGACGTAAGTCACGGGTAAATTATGTTATTTTTGTTTTATTTGATCAAAATGTATTCCTATCCTTTAATGAATAGGAATTTATTTATAATAATAATTGTTATTATTATTAACGTGTTAATTTTCACTAGAAATTGATTTAAAATTAATTAAAAACCACAATAAACAGTAAATATACAGTAACCTGAACATATATGATACTACTAGGTTTGCTAAGCTGCTAATTTTATTTAATTTATCCTCAAGGTATCAATTTTTTAAAAAAGACAAAATGACCCCAATCTTTTTTTTTTTTTTCTAATACTGCCCGGTTTCTAGTTTTAAAGCTGATAATTTCACAAACTTGGGAGGTTATAGTTATTCTTCAAAAATGACAATTAGAATGATAGTAGTTTTAAAAGAAGTATATATATATATATATATATATATATATATATATGGTATACAACCTTTTTTTCAGGCAAGAAAGTCATTTAATCTGTTGAACAGTCTTCTCACAACCCAATCCCTTCTTGCTAAGTGGAAAATATCACTAAACAATGTGACATTTGGAGCGTCTGTGATGAAATCGAGCTTTCATGATGGACAAGTTCCAAATGTTAGAATCCGAGAGATTCGCTATTGATCCCTGTGGGGAGATTCGGTTTTACGGCCTGGATGGGGAAAAAAGTGAAAACAAAAACAATCCACCAAACCGTTGTGAAATATCACCAAGCCAGCAGCTGTAACCAAAGCATTTAATGTCCTAAATCTGATGTACCCTTTTACTTCATTAGCCCCAAAATACCAGTTGTAATATCAAAGGGTGTTTTCTATCAGTGCTGGCTGCTAAGTGATTTGAGATCTCTGTAAACCGACCACCACTACGGGGGTTAGTATTAGCAGTTATTAGCGTGTGGCATTTGAGAGGCGGTGAGCTAATCAGTGCTAATCGTAGCGGAGCAGTGTCTGTGTTCGCTGTTGCGATCTGTGGTCATACTGTGAGCGGAGCGTGTTGAACAGCTTCATTACACCGAGCTGCGAGTTGGACATTGCTGCGCTAATTATAGAGAGGTTTTCTGTGGCTGCCTTTATCATGATATCGACCGAAGCAGGCTATTACTGTTATTCTGCCACTCTTCACAGGGGTTCAACTTCTTTGCTATTTTTGCTGGAATTGAAAGAGAGAAACCTGCCTTTATTTATCATGATTGGCTGTTGCCTCATTTGCATTGTGTATTTCTTTCTCATGCTCTCACTGCTTTGTGCCAGCCAAGTGGATGCATACAGTTAAATAGCGCTGAGGTGGGAACGTGGCACAGAAAGAGTGAGCACATCGTTGGTTTTCAAGCCACCTCCAGCCCTGTTTTATTTTAAGTTCATCTCCCTCAATAATTCATAACCTCTGTCCCAAGAGCGCACGGTAACACGTCCACAAGTCTCATAGCCCCTTTATCAGCTGTACCAAAATGTTCATTTTAATCACCCTTCATCATGTTGACCAACATTTATTAATATAGTGACTGAGGTACAGGGCCAGGACTGGGCCTATATATTTTTAGCCATATTTATAAGGTGACAATTATTCACAATGTTATTCTTCATACGTTTTATATAAATTGGCTGTTTTTGCAGTTTAATATATTTAAAATAGCATTTATTCCTGTGATGGCAAAGCTGTATTTTAACAGATATTACTCTAGTCTATAAAAGTACAGCATTTAATTAAAATGGAAAATTTTGTAATATTAGACACTGTTATGGTCACTTTTGATCATTTTTATGTGTCCTTGCTGAATAAAAGTAAAGAAAAAATGTATAAAAAAAATACTGAAAGATGACGCAGAATAAATTCTCACTCTGAATTTTTTTTTCTTTTTTATGTAAAACGTACTCCAATAATCTTTATTTACAAGTACAGTGTATCTGCACCACAGTGTCATCTAAATCTCTGTGTCTGTATTTATATGTACTAGTGTTGTCAAAAGACCCGGTACTTTGGTACCAAGTCGGTACTAATAAAATTGAAACGTCACAGTACCACTATACCTGGTCAACCTGGTTCTTTATGCATACAGCCTCATGATTTCGCAATGCAAATAATGCGGATGGAATCTTGGAATCCAGTTAAAACGAAAAGTATCCTACAGTTTGCTATATGGACTAGTATGTGTAAATACTAAGTCGCAAAAGTAGATTCAAATATGAATCCTGTATGTTCTGTATGTTCTATGCTCTGTGTTAACAAATGAATGGCAGAGACGTGCAGGTTTGTTTACTACAAGCATGTGACGCTCGCAGTGATGTTAACATTTGCTGTCTAAATGAGGACATAAATACATAAACAACATCTCCAGAACTGCTCTGAGAGTCACTTAACATGCATTTTACCTTTTCACTTGAGTAAACCAGCATATCATATGCAGGTACACACAGAGATGTAAAGGTATTCAGGGCAACCTTTATTATTTATTATTATTTATTTTATTTTAGTTTGACTTGTTTTTTAATGCTTTTGTGTTTTTCTTTGGTACTGAAATTGGTACAGAGAACCGTGAATTTTCACTGGTATCTGTAGCGAATACAGAAATGTTGGTACCGTGACAACACTATGTGCATCTGTGTCTGTAAACAGAGGCCAATATTTGCTTTGAAGAACCAGCTCCTGTTAAAATATTATTGTGTTAAGCGTATTAGATTAAATTAGTGCAAAGAGCATTCACAGTGGTCTTCATTTCTGAAGCTTTATTTATATATGTGTGAATCCTTGAATGACCTTATATTAGAAGGCTAGCTAAATGAATTTGATTCCACCTGGTAACAACGGTCTTTAGGCAGGAAGCCTGGACACTGTATATTCTCCTTCATATTAATATCTGTCAGTGTAAGTGAGTAGGATTCTCAGAACGCTCTCTAATGCCCACTAATGCAGTACCATTGGCTCACTTAGATGGGTTTGGAGGGGTTTTGGCATTTGAATATAGGGGAGACAGGTGTTTTTAGGCTTCTAGATCATTCTATATTTTCTAGCTTGTGATGATATGGCTAGACGGTTCGACAGTAAGTATGGTAGACATATCAGTCGGCAAAACTTGCGTGTGATTAAAACCATTATGATGTGATTTCTGTTGTTAGCTGGACAAAAAACAATCACAAACTAATGAATCGGTGTTATCTAAATCAGTTAATGAATAAATATGGATAGAAAACTGTCCTTAAATATCAGACACTGCTGATTAGTTAAACCTAACCTAACAGGTTGTGCAATATAGTTACAGGACTCAAAACAGGCTAGACATGCAAGCAGAAGTGTCATCTGTTTTTTTCTGGAATCTGAGCTCATAAAGAACCGGTCTGCAAAGCTTACCAGAGAGTCCATGACTCAAATCAGTCCAGGACAATAGAAAGCAGCGGGCCGCCACGGAGGGCGAAACCCGGATATTACTGCGCTTATCAATGAGGAAGAGCTCATCAGGGTTCATTTGTACTCGCGAAGAAACGGACACTAAAATCCCTATCAGCCAGACTGAAAGGAGCAAGCTTTTCTTATTAATTCTGACAGAGGGAGCATATGCTTCATCTGAATCAGTATGCAGTTTTCCATCTGAAATCCATAACCTCCCATCTGAAGATGAAAGGAACAATGGGCCGCGGACAATCTGCCAGCTTTCTCGCAGGAGTTTGGCGGTGTGTGAATGAGTGAATAGTGATGAGATATTGTGTCAGGTCAGGCCTGTTATCAGTGTTTGATAGCGTTTTCTCTCGCACAATGTGTACATGCGTGTGTTTCTGTGTGCCTGTCGGTAAGAGGAAGCATCACTTGCCATGTGGGCCGGGGGGTCAGATGAACAGAGCCAGGATGTAATTTGACGAAACCTAATACCTGCTATTGACAGCAGGCAAAAATTAGTTTTACTCTGGATCTTGTGATTTTAGTTATATTGACTTTTCTAACTGAGATTGAGACCAAAAAAGTTAGGAAACTATAAACCATGAAAAAGAAAGTCTAGATTCTCTCACTTACTTCGGTAAACACCCTAGTTCCCAAACGATTTCCTTTTAGAAATTAATCATTATTAAAAGGGATGGTTAATCCAAACAAATACATAAATATCTGTCAGCATTTTCTCATGTCATTCCAAAGGTTTTCTTTCTTAATGTAGTCCATATGACATGTGCTTTAAACAACATCTTCTGAAGCCACATACACAATTACACAATATTGTGTCATTTAGTATGAATTTATTTATTTATTATAAATAATAATTTGTATGATTGGATAATGATGATGTTATATTAATGTTGTCATTTTAATTATTAAGTCACCATTATTTTTTTTTTAATTATTAATGATCATTAAGTCACAGTTCATCTAAAGTAGATGGATAGTTAAATAATAATAATCATTTTTCAAACTTTTTCTTAATTCAGCCCATTAGACATTCTTTTTTATAAAAAAAGAGCATTTTTAATACACATAATAGTGTGTAACAATCAGAAAGCATTTATTTAATATTAGTTTAGTGTTACAAACACTATATTATCTAAAGTATAGTGTGTATACATAAACATACAAATATATATATATATATATATAAAAATTCCCATAGATTAACTTATTAAAGAAAATAACTGAACAATTATTGTTTTGTTATATATACTTGTTCAGCTTAGTTTAGCTTGCTTTTGCCCTAGACACTACACTAGCCATTGCATTTTTCTTGAATCCATACTAAAAGCACTACATACTGTTTGGGACATTGAATGATACTTTTGAAAACATGAATGAAACATTTGATCAGACCGAATGGATGTGTTTCTCCTGGTTCCCGCTGAGCAGAGAATAAAATTAGGCTCGTTTTTAGGAGTTCAGAAGCACATCTTAGTTTGACTCTGGTCTCCCAGTGAGAGATGTGAGGTTTGGAGGGCAGAGGGTTGTTTGTATTTCTTCATGTCAGATATTTCACGCACAGAAGAGCTCAGAAGGAGGTTTCGGGTGGTGTGGTTGCAGAAAGCTGGGCAACAGTTTTATAGACCTTTATTTAACTGCTGCTCAGTTTATCCTGTAAATGGCACAGAGCGGGACGTAGTCTTGGCGTTCCTCCGTCTAAGAAAAAGTACATGGACAGAATGCCTACAAAAACTAACATGGCACTACGGATGTGCAAAACTACATTCATCTTTCTATGGCTGTAGCGACTGTCTAACGGCTAAAATGCAATTTGCTGTTAGCATTCGTATTTTAAAGCACAGGCGTACAAATAAAAAAATACAGAATACTACATTTGTGTGTATGATTTGCATTTTGCACTAGTTGCAGAAGTGTTTCGACATATTATGTGCATGTTTACTTTGGTAAGAAAGCATCTGGTGGGGAGATAGATATAAATGCTCATGTAGAGAGAGAAAGAGCACGGTCTCCAGACAGCAGGCACAGGGCTGTAGCACCTGCCGCAGCAACGTGAGTCCCAGCCTGCAGCGTTAAATATTTACTGCTCATCCTCACACATGACAACACAGATCACACAGCCAGCTCCCATCACTCTCTCTGCATCCCTCGCTCCTGAATCAGCCCTATACTCGCGTTTCTTTTATCACTCCTTTTCTCTAGTAAGCTGTTTTCTTCACTTTGCCGTTTTTTTGTTTCTAATCACTGTGCTCTTGGTTTGTCTCTCTCTCTCTCTCTCTCTCTCTGTCTCTCTCTACTTTCTAGTGTGAGGGAAACAGTAAAGACAAGACATGATGATTCCTCTAAAGGCCTTGTTACAGAGTGCGCTGCTTGCTACTACAAGCCTTTCAGCTGAATTTTTTTTTTTTCTTAATATTGAACTCCACCTATTTATTTATTTATTTATTTGTAGTAACATTGCTATAATACAAACCTAATTATTTATAATATTTTTTCCCATGTGAGTTAATCAAATTTTTCTCCGAAATTCACATAAAGTTTTATTTTTAAATAAAATAATTTAAATTATTATTATTAATAATAATAAAGGAATTTAACAATGATAGTGGGATAATAATATGATAATTTGTTAATAATTATAATAAACTATAATGAAAAGGATATGATATGATATGTTATTATTGTTATTATTATTAGTTTTTATACTACTACTAATACTACTAATAATAATAAACACTGATATATCAACAATAACCATAATAATCCCCAATCATCCCAATAATAATAATAATAATAATAAACTGATATCAACAACAACATCAACAACAACAAAAATAATAATAATAATAAATAATGTTTATATATTACAGTAGGTGAATCTATTACTGAGATTTAGTGGATTTATTTGTTAATTCTTTGTGTTTGTTTGTTGAATTACTGGAAATAAGTTAGGTTTTGCTGTTGTTTACATAGGTGAACTTTTTCCTGAGGAAAATCTAATGTGAAAATGTAATGAATTACATGATGTGAAATTCTGGCAGCAATTTCCACTGTCAGTGCACAAAAATGTGTGCTGTCGCTTCTGTATAAAAAGCCTAGAACGTATAGCAGAACCAGCACATGCTGCAGTCCAGCGCTCAAACTCTTTATTCCTCATCCTCTCTCATTTCTTTAGGCTCCGTGCCTGAACACATGCTGCGTCCAGCTATACTCACATAAGCAGAAGTGCAGCTGGGATCGATTTAGGTTTTGTTGTGTGTTTGGGTGATTATAGTGTCTGTAGGCATGCATGAAATTAGTGAGTGATTAGTGTGGCTCACTGCTGAGTATCTGGAGCGAAGCAGTAAGCCTGAGACGCCCAGCTGGGATTTACCTCACTGAGTTCTTTTTCTGTTTCTCTGGAGATGTTTTTCCCTCCTCCTCTTACATATTTCTCTCTTGCTGTCTTTTAAGTGTTGTCCCATCTCCTTTCAAACAGTTGGAAGATCCTTCTCTATTTCCCGAACACTCCCTGTAAAGAGTGCTGGGAAAAGAGGAATGAAACAGCAGGCCTTACTCCAAGCTCTTTTCTTTTGTTTCTTAACCCATTTAGCATTCACGTCAACATTTAGTAGTTTTGGGGATTGGAATGTCTTCAAAGATGGTTTGTGCGTGTGTGTGTGTGTGTTTGCCTCCCGCTGTGGCTGTCTGTCAGACTCTGACCCTGACCCCTCCAGAGCTCCTGCACTAATATTTATTTAATTTCAAATGGCCAGCACAATGCCGAGAGGTCAGAGAGGAATAACAATCACAAACTGGCAGACGGAGACCAAAGCTTGAGCCCTGACTTCCTGTCTATCTATCCGTCTACATATCTGAAGGTATCTCTTTTTCTTTCTTCTAGATTTATCTGTTTGACTGACTGAAGACTGGACAACAGGGTCACTTTTTTGTATTAGTGAAACTGTTTGAGACTATCAGAATTTAGAGCCAAAATTATTTAACACAAACCAATAAATATATTAAATAGGTATTGTTCAGTGTCTCATAGAAGTGTCTCATATTTAACCCTCAAAAAAAAAAAAAAAAAAAAAAATACATATATATATATATATATATTATTATTATTTATTTATTTATTTATTTATTTTTTACATTTTTGCATTGTTGCGTTACAGTACTTTTAAGGCAGCTAAAACATTTTATAAATTACTATTATTATTCAGCAATGGGAATGAGATTTTTCCAAATTACAGTAGTTACTGAGAATTAATGGATAAGTTATTTTTATAAAAACAAGTAAGTAATTAATAAAAAACAATAAATAAAAGTTGCCATTGCTGAAGATCTTAATCTTAAGAGCTTGTTATTTTGGTATGAAATATGACATTTCTGCAACTAAAACAATAAAATTAGTGAAACTAGAATTATGAAATATATCATATTTCTAAATACACGTCCTTCAGCAAATTGTATTTTAGTGCAACAGGTCAAAGCAGCAGTGCCTCATCCCACCCAGAGCTGCTGTCCCAGTGATTGATGGGAAATGAAGTTTTGTGGTGGAATGGCATAAATCAGTGAGCCGGGAGAAACATGCTGTTTCCCTTCACTGATCGAAATAATTGGAACGGGTTTACTCAGTTTTGGAAAGGTGCTCTGCTAACATGGGGCAATGCGGGCTGACTAGGGTTTTTATTTATTATTTTTTAAAGTGTGCCTCTGTGCATCCAATATCCTTGTGTGCATGTTTGTTTGTTCATGGGTGAGCATGTGAAGACTTGTGCATGTTTTGTCCATTACAAGCAGGGGTGTCACAAAACTATTTCCATTCACTCCCTTAATCACGGATGCTCAGTTTGGATGTCTATTGTAAATCTCTATAGAATTTTTAAAAAACATGTATGCAGATTTGTAATATATCATTAGAAAATATTTCATTTTAAAATGCTTGTGGTGTGTTTTGCAAACTAGCAAAGTAACTTTATCTAACGTTAACTGTCTATTTACCAAATGTTAGGTAAAATGAGATGAATAGCAAAAAAAAAAAAAACCTACTTCCATACATGCTATAAAAGTGTGCGTTTACTTCTCTCCTTCGCTACAACTGTTTTAGAGCTTCACTTTTTTGCACCTCAAGCCACAGCTGTTATTTTTCCCTTTAATCTTTCTTTTACCAGCGATCTTTCCATTGACAGAGATAATTATTCAGTGACCCGTTTAGCTCAGAAAACAGCAGCCAACGAGATAAATGCATTTTGTTGAGGCAACTCCCGGGAGAATAGCTGCCCTGTGCATGATTGTGGGCCGGCTGGAGCTATTACAGAGAAAAGCCCTTAGTTCAGCTCATCTGGAGCTCTGTTCGGCCTGGAATAGCGACATGTTGATTTTCTATTGATGCACTGCAGCGCTCAGGCTTAGCATGAAGAGGAGAGAGAAGAGTTTAAAGATGATTTTCAGAGAGTGTCTTCTCCTGGATGACACAAAATCAATATCGTAGAGCGGCCCGGCCCGGCCCACTGCCCATCAGGTGAATGAAAATGGTGAGAGAGGAAGAATCTCTTGGGTTTTTGTGAGGCCATCAGCAGAGTTTCATGTTGAATTATGCTTCTTTCCATTAAAGTATCCTGTTTAGGGTAATTTAGGGCTATTTTACTATCGGCAGTCCCTTGCCACTTTTTATTTTTTTATTTTTTTTTGTGGTATTCACAATGATACAAATGCACACACACCGACATATTCTCATATACATTCAAATAACTTTGTTCACCAAGGACTTCTCATGTCGTTTATTTGTATAAAGTAATACAAGTAGAATAATAGAACAGAACAAATAATAATATTTAGAATATAACTAAGACAAATAGCTGATGCATTAAAAATCATCATAGAGCAATTAGCTAAATGCTTACCTATTCATAATACTTTACAGTCAGGTATGATCATGTGTGTATTTAAATTGTGTGTGTGTGTGTTTATGGAATTAGAACAATAATACAAATAGTTATGTTTGTTTGTTTTATTACATTAATAATGTTTTATATTAAATTATGTATTAATATTGAATACAACTATTTTTTTTATATTATACTAAAAATATTAAACATATTAATATAACAACACCAACACCAACAAAAAAGCAATACAAAAAAAATTATAAATGTGTGTGTGTGTGTTTAAGGTGTGGTTAGTTATTTTTATTTATTTAAATATTAATAATCTTTAGTATTAGTATTAAACATTTAACATAAAAATTTACTGTTATTAGTAGTAGAAGTAGTATAAATAAATCAATAAATTAAATAATGTATCAAATTTATATTTGTATTTAGGCTGTGTGTGTGGCTCCCTCGTCTGAGGTTAGATGAGTCATGGTTTCTGAGCTGTCCCCTTCACAGCTGATTGGCAGCCTGCCGTCTCTCTCTCTCTCTCTCCCTCTGAGAGAAGCCGAAGGACCGAGAAGGAGCGGCGCAGGGATTTGGTTTGCTTCAGTGCTTATTAGGATTTAGCCCTGATTTGGGCTCTTACGGGGAAAGAAGGCACTCAGGTTGCATTTAGCCAAGCTGTGAATGTCTCCATTTGGCCTCCAGAGCTTTAGCTCAGTGCTTGCTAACCGGGCAAAACATTTCAGGTCACAGTTTTCTTTTATGTAACCCCTGAGGAGAGCTTATAACCCTGGTGAGGTAACAGCTGTAGACAATATACTGCTCAGAAATTTCCAGAAGACAAAATAAGAGCTGGTTAGAGCCAGAGTGATTTTAGAAATTAATTGAGAGCGTGACTAGGGATGCATGATGTTAAATGAAGTAGGAAGAGTTCATACCCAACGTGGAACCATTAACCAACTGGGAATCCTATAATCTGAAAAGTAGAATAACTTTTTTTAATTTAATTTTTGTTTTTATTTTATGATTGAATGTCGTTTTACATTGTTAGAGAAAATTAGTTTCATTGTTGTGCTCAAGGTTCAGAGATGGGGTTAATGACATCAACTCATAACGACTTTTTGATATGCTCTCAGTCACTGACTCTTACTCTTCTTGTATTCTTTCTCTGTCACTTTCAGATGATATATGCATTTTACAATGCCTTAAAACATTCTAAAGAACTCAGAAGCATAACCATCTGTTTTACGAATCCCTATTAAAGGGAAAAACTCAAATTATGTCATTTACTATGCTTGTATGACTTCTGTGGAACCACATTGGCTTTCCTTGAATGAAATCAAAACACTGAGACATTTTAAAAACCATCTAATTTTGTGTGTACATGATCAAAATCTGTCACCAGGATGGTAACCTTAGGCATTAGTATGGTATAAATACTATATGTACCTTTAAGGAACTAATATGTGCATTTTAGAGGTTAGTAAAGGTGTCAGTTTTTGCTCAGTTTGAGCACTGGTGTTTATAAAACAGATGTGTTTTTGACAACCTGGTCTCATGACACAAAATATGTACCAATAAGTACATATCACTGCAGTTTCCAAAAGAAATGAACACTAGAGGCAGTAAAACTCTGACTCTGACTAATGAAGCGTAATTTTCACACAATTACTTGAAGAATATCATGTTACGACTTCAAAACAATATACTATACTGGGAGATAGGAAAACTGATGCTTTTGAACGTTAGCATCACACATATCCAGCTTCATATCTATGGGTTTTCATAGACAGTTTGTTTGGCAGCTCACAGAGTACAGAGATGTACTTGAGAGGCAAGGAGCTCTGGGTTCGAATCCAATGTAACTACAGTTTTGACAAAACAGTTCACATCTGCATTAAAGGAAGTTGAAGTGATTGCATCAACAAATGTATTTTTATATCAGTGTTGCGTTTGTTCACACTATCGGGTAGGTTTGGGGTTTTATCTGGTGTAGGGCAAACAGTCCCCGAATATTTAACAGTATGTACCTATAGCAATGTAATAAAAATGTGCCAGGATTCACATACTAAACCTGTGTTTTAGCAACACTTAGTGGACATTCCTCTTTAAAACAGCAAAGAATCGTGCAGTAAGGTACATGAAAACAGTGTTGCACAAAAAGTGCACAGAGGTTTGTGAGTCTAGGTTTTTTTTTTTTTAAAGGCTCTAAAAATGATGAATGTTGGTACATTTCCTGAATTTGATGTTTGGTTTGACAGATTCTTAATGATGCCTTCAGTTTTTGAGAATAATGGCCTAATATGTAGCACCCTTAAAACCAATATTTGTGAACTGCTAATTGTGTTTGTTCTAGGTTATTACATTCTATGTTCCTGCACAGGAAGTGTAAATAATTATGTTGTCGTTACAGCAGTCCACCGCATACATGGCATTGTTCTGAAACTTTAACAGCACATCTGTCATAGACATCAAAATCTGAGAAAAAAAAAACCCAAAGAGCTTGGGTTTTACATCTCACTCCCCTACGCCACCCTTGTTCCTGCAGAGATATCCGTCTGCTCCTTTGTCTGCCAGATACACTCTACTCTCTCATGACAAATGAGGCCTGTCATTGTTTAGAGCCCTTCAGGTACAGCTCCTTATGTCAATGTCCAACTCTAATACGTTCGGGAATGGTTTTATGAAATCATAAACAGTAAATGGAGATACAGGTAGAGGCCCTGCAGTGAAGGCAACTGCCAACGAATGACAAAAAGAGTTCCTGGAAATCTAACGCTAGGCATTGAAATTGAATCCCTTTATCTCGCCGACGTTTATTAGAGGCAGGAACAATCGTCTGCCGTGTTTTTCATATCCTGAGATTTGAATGTGATTTGGGCCCAGCCTGGCTGATACAGTCCAGTTGTTTCTTCTTAAATAACATTACCACCTGTGTCGCATTAACTTGTGAAAGATATCAGAAAATAAGCCGTCATTTCATCAGAGCTCTGAGGTTAGGTGCCCAAGTGCATTTCGCATCCCGATCAGATAGTTGTAATGGCCTGACCCATGCGTCCTCTGCATATGAGATTGCAAAATGTGGAGGAAGTGCTTGTGTTTACATGCTGGATGTCCTCGACCCTGACGGTGGCCCCTCAGGCTTTAAGACAAGTCAAATCCCATTATCTCCCACCCTGTGTCTATTGATGCTTTCCGTATTGAAGTTCAATAGAGAAGCTGTGCGTAATCCCGTAGAAACATTCCGCTTAAGGGAGGGGATTATTAAATGAGAGAGTTATCTTAAAATGACATTGCCCTGATGACCACAGGGGCCAATCACATGTCTTTCTAGGCTGTGGGAAGATGTTCAGAGTGGCATACTAGTTTTTTTTTTTTAATAATTAGTATGCATTGTGTATGCTATGCGCAATTTGAAAATGCATGTAATGTATGGATGACCTACAGCATTTGCCAGACTTTGCAATATACAGCCACTCTATGTGAGATTTTGTAACCCACAATGCAGTGCCATAAAAATTCCAGTGTGATTAATGAACCTGAAGCAATTTCAGTGTGGTTTTTAATGTAGTCTTTAACGTTTTGTTAACTTGCCTTATTGTGGACTTCCTACACTTAATTTAGGGGGAAACTTGGATTAATTTTGGACTGCGCTTAAATTAAATTTCAGAGCTTCCTGTCACGTTTCTGTTTGTTTTAGTTTCGTTTTAATGTCTTCCTGTTTTAGTTTCGTTTTTCTTGTTTGCCCATATTTGGTTGTTCCTGTGTTCCCGTGATTATTAGTTATCTAGTTTCCCTCTGTGTTCCACAGCTGTCTCCCATTCAGTTCATCATGTCCTTGTGTATTTATACTTTGTCTGTTTTGAGTTTGTCGGTGATTAATGTTGTATGGTTGTGTTAAGTTTTCCTGAGGCCTTTGTTATTATTCAAAGACGTGTTGAGCCATTCTCGTCTCCTACGATCTCCTTCCTGAACCACAGCTATAACATTTCCACAGTTGTGCAAGTCCTTCAAATATTTATGTTGCAAAATTAGGAAATTCAAAATTCTAGTCGTTCCAGAAATGTAATCTATCTCACACATACAGTATCTTTTCTTTTTTTCCAATTATTATGCAATTTTTGTCTCTGTGACAGCTTGAAGGGAATTTTATTTTTCTAAATTCATTGTTTAATGTTTAGTGTGACAATATAGCATATAAATTTTTAAAAATACTATGTATTTTGATATGCTATATATACTATTTTATGTATATAATGTATATTGTACAAAGAGTATGCAGTGCATTATGCAGTATGCTAACTCATACTCTATATTTTTATTATTATTTTAATACTGTACTTCATTTAACATTATATGTACTGCATTATATATAATTATGCTGTATATCATTTATTATACTGAAAATTGAAACTGTAAAAAAACACACACATATATATATATATATATATATATATATATATACCAAAAACTATAGTAATAAATTACTAGTTATAATATATAGGTTTTATTAATTTTCAATTTTCATTGTTGTAGTTGTATATTTCTATTAAGCTTTACCTTACTTTTTATTCAGTTTTAGTAATTTACATTTAAATATTATCTTTGTGTTGAATAACGAGTGCAATTTAAAATGACTTTCTAAAAACTATACTCTGCAAACTGGTAAATAGAGACAAAATAGTGTCAAAGACGTGACTTTACATTGAATTTGTCATTTGCAGTGTGGGTGTGTTTAGAGGAAGGCTTATCTTATAACCTATCTAGAGTGTCTTCTTCCATTTTCTTTTCCTGTGAGTTTATGGGCAATCAGATGGACCCTCACCCTCCACCATGAGTGTGATGGGCACATCCTGATCTTCCATGTCCAGATATCATATGATGCAGTAGCACCAGCTCTTAGAGCTCCGTCTGTGAATCTCCACACAGCCTTATCACACACAGACCAGAAAGCAACTCACTGCTGGTGATTACCTGCTTTTTCTGTGTTTGTGCGTGCGCGTGTGTATGTGTGTGCTCCAGTAATGATGTCATCCTCCAGGATGTAATTCACAGTTATCTAGGAGTGTGTGATTTCTATTTCTCTGCCTGAGGTAGCAAGAGACACCAAGACACCTCCGCTAGTACATTTTCTCTCACACACACACTTGTTTAGCCCGGGGACTAGGTATTGCTCTCTCAGGATGTGATTGTATTTCATATGAATTTCACACTTGTTGGGGAAAAAACCCAGCATATCCTAGACTGCTGTGGAAAGAGTTTGATTGACACATCTATATTCGACAGCGGTTTTAGGCCCATCTGCTCAACTAGCCGTCAGTTTGCTGTTGATTTTTTTTTCATGTTTCTTTCATTAGCAATTCACTTGCTTTTGAAAAACAGTGGATTAGTATCTAGCGTACATGTCTTACATTGTTCCTCTCAACCAAACTTAGCAATTAGCTAAAAAATTGGGGAATGCAAATGCCAAATAAATGGTCAAAGACATGCCTGCTCTTGTCCTCATCATGGAAATAACATCGCCCTTATTGATGCTGATGCAAGGTAGCTTTTGCGAACGGCATTATTGAGGAGGCGTGGGTGCTCAGCACCAGAGCACTGTTTACTTACTGTCATTCTTTTAAAAAGACAAACACCAACCGCTGCATTATGTATGAGCACAACGACGGCTGTGGGGTTCGTAATTTTCTGTCTTGCGAATTTGTTCTCTAGCCGAACAAAGGCCAGTAATTGAAAAATGCACACCTCTGCTTTGACGTCTGATTGGATAAAGAGGGATGTTGTTGAAATCCGTTCTGCCTGTTTACTGCTGTGATAGCCAATTAGCACGGGGGAAAATTTGTTTAGATTATAATCAGTGATACATCGATGCGATGTGACAGCGTTGCAGTTGGCTAACCCAAACGGGTCATACTTCATCAGTGGCGTACGTTGGGTTGTCGGGTGCCGTTTGACTTCTTTATAAGAGATGGAAGAAGCGAATCAGGATATGTAGATGAAAAGTGAACTCATAAATGAAGAATTATTCATTTTGGAATTGATTACTCACTTGACCGTTGACTATGATATCAGTACTGCTGAGATCAGACATTTCATGTGCATTAAGTAGAAGCATATACTTAACATAAATCTTGTATTTTCGCTCTAGTTTTTTTTTCTCAAGCATTATTAAAACACAGCACACAATTATCGAACATCATAAAATGCTTTTGCCATTAAATATTTGAGCAATGTCTTAATCAAATCCCACGGATGACCGCTACTCTGTAAATTAAAATGACGATTAAGTTTGTCTCATAAACAATGTTGTCTTGCGAGTGGATCGTTTTCATCTGCTCTCACCTCCCTGAAGCGTTGCGTTTTCCCTTTTCTTATGTTCAGGAATCATATCTAAAAGCTATTGATTGCCATAAACAAAGAGCTGGAGTCAGATGGGTATGAATTTTTAATGGGGCAAACCTCCTGGAGATATCCGAGATGTAGATTTCTGGAGCGTTCGCTTCCCCTTGTCTTTTGATTTACTATCGAAGTGAGAGTGCGTGCTGTTGAGAGGAGCGGACGCAGTGCTTCACGTTTCCTCAGACGTATTGCTGCACTTGGATACTGAAGTATTGAAAAATCTCTCTGTTGTGATGTATGAAGTTTGGTCTGACTTAGATGTAGATGTGGGGGTCCCAAGTGTACTACCTCCATTTCATGGATGTTTGTAAAGAAGTGAGATGTCCATAAACATGCATCTAATGCATGCATCTAAAGTTACTAAAGGTTTCATACTAGTATGTCCAAACTGTAACTTATTTCACTAGTAATGCTGTGAGAAACTTTTTATTTGTGCCTCCTCATTAGTGTTTGGCTCCAGTTGATTCAGGCAGTGCTTCTGGTTCTGGTTAAAAAGGCCAATGAACTTTGACATGCACTGATTGCATCCAGCTGCACCTGATCACAGCGTGAGTATAAACAGGGCAGGTGGAATAGTGCACATTAGTCTTTCACTTCAGAGCCTCGCCTACCTGAGTCCTGAAGTCTTTGATTCCTGTTCCTGTGAAGTTCATGCTCTCTCCTGATGGCAACGGGAAAAACTCTGGCTGTCCCTGAGGGGCCCCTTTCATTTGGCCCCCAGGGCATTGGGAAGGTTCTCGTCCTGTCGGCACCAGGGTCTCTGCGTAACGCGTCAGGGTCGTGGCCTTTTGATTGGGGAACGTCTTGGTTACGTAGGTAACTCTCGTTTCCTGAAGGAGGGAACGGAAGACGTTACATCCCCTTGCCACGACCCGGGGTCGCGCCGATGCCAGGCTGCGGCTCGGCTCCTCAACGACAAACTAATTCCACCTGCCCTGTTTATACTCGTGCTGTGATCAGGTGCAGCTGGATGCAATCAGTGCATGCCGATGTTCATTGGCCTTTTTAATAAGGCTCAGAGGTGATTGATCTCTCATGCGAGTTCCCATGTGTAACATCGTCCGTTCCCTCCTTCAGGGAACGAGGTTTACCTACGTAACCAAGTCATTTTTTCTGTTATCAATTTGTTGCTGTTAATATGAATAATTGCATACAAAAGTTTCAATTTACTTAATATATGTGTGTCTATGTGTAATATATTATGTATATATAAATACAATAATAATAAATAAATAATAATCTGCATTTACATTTATATATCTGTATATAAATATATTTAAAATATAAACATGCCATTTTTATTTAATATATACATGCATATGTGTGTGTGTATTTGTATAAACATAATACATATACACAGTACAAACACACAGATCGGGGAGAGTGGGGACAGTTGCAACACTTTTTACATGTCCTTCAGTTTCTCTGCGACCGTTTGTTTTAG